>VUQH01062119.1:0-10279 GCA_015106775.1 Etroplus canarensis | reverse complement strand
CTTCTCTTCATTGGCTCCTTGTTAAATCCAGAATTGAATTTAAAATCCTTCTACTCACTTACAAAGTCTTGAACAATCAGGCCCCATCCTATCTTAAAGACCTCATTGTACCATATTTTCCCATTAGAGCACTTCGCTCTCAGAGTGCAGATCTACTTGTGGTTCCTAAAGTTTTTAAATGTAGAATGGGAGGCAGAGCCTTCAGCTATCAGGCCCCTCTCCTGTGGAACCAGCTCCCAGTTTGTATTCGGAAAGCAGACATCCTCTCTACTTTTAAGATTAGACTTAAAACTTTCCTTTTTGATAAAACTTGTAGTTAGGGCTTAGTTATGCTGCAATAGGTTTAGACTGCTGGGGGGCTGCTTATGCTGGGCATTTCTACTCTCTCCACCTCTTTTCACTCCCCATGCATTTAATAGTTACTGCTGCATGCCATTAAATGTTGTCTTCTCTCTCCCATAGCGTGTGCGTCTCTTTGCTCTCCTTTCTGTCTTCTCTGTTCCCTCACCCCCAACCAGTCGAGGCAGATGGCTGCCCCTCCCTGAGCCTGGTTCTGCCGGAGGTTTCTTCCTGTTAAAAGGGAGTTTTTCCTTCCCACTGTTGCCAAGTGCTTGCTCATAGGGGATCATCGGATTGTTGGGGTTTTCCTTTTAACACTGTTTTATCTTTACCTTACAGTGTGGAGCGCCTCGAGGCAACTTTTGTTGTGAATTGGTGCTATATAAATAAAATTGAATTGAATTAAACGGATTTAACTATCATGCAAACATTCACACTTCAGTGGATATATCAGGAGCAATTTGGGGTTCAGTTTATTGCCCAAGAGCACTTTTTAGACTAGAGAAGCCAGGGATCGAACCTCCAGCCTTCATGTTGTAAGGCGACCCGCTCTACCTCCACAACCACCTACATGAATACCTAACATACACTGCATGCAAAATTATTAGGCAAGTGAGTATTTTGACCATATAATCATTTTTATGCATACTTTCCAACTCCAACCTGTATAAACTTGAATGCTATGTACATGTTAATTACAGTAGTGTACAAAAGTCTTGAGCCACCATTTATTTCTTTGTATTTTGCTTCCAAGGAATCAACTCTTGAGCAACAGTTCTCCATTCTTTTGGAAGGTTTTTTAAAGTGTTTCATCAGACATTTTCAGTCCACACCTTGTACCCGCCTTTTTCAGTAGAATGTCTTTTTGTTTGTTGAGCCACATAACAATGACCTATGAATAGTTCTAGAATAAAAAGGCACCTAACTCAAGGGATGAATCAGTGTTGTGCCAACACTTAACAGACAATTTAGCAAGAACCAATTTTAAATTGTATTTTTAGGTGCTTTGTTACTTGCACCCTGTGACAAAAACACTTTAAGTGTATGTGATGCACCTAATGAAATGGGAAAAAATGGAAGTTTCCTCACAGGAGATTAATATTGTATTCATCACTGAGTACTGTATGAAAAAGTCAGTGGCTCTTTACTAACAACAAGAACAAAGCTTATATTATTTATCATTTTTATTTTGAATATCTTATACTAATGCTGCCTCTTTGTATCCCTTGTCTCACATTTAAAGCCATCGTTTACCACAGCAGATAATTCCTCAGGTGGATTTAAGATTGAATTCAAGTTTTGCAGATCAATCATTCATCAATCTGTACCTTGTAAAGTGAATAATTACAGATTATTTCAAAACATCACTGTCTCATTTTACTCATCAGTTATGAAGTTTTTATTTTAGTGTGGTTAGTGACTGATGTTTGTGGATGGGCTTTTGTTATCTTCTTTGTACCTACATGTAGATAAAAAGAGTGGTAAAAAATAGAAGAAATAGAAGAGAGAGAAATGAAATAACAGACATGTTACTTTGATCAATTTTGAGTCAAATTTAATCATGTTTTTAACATTTACAATATTTGAATACACTTAAAATGTCCTATAATTCATCTGTACACAGCACATGAAGCTATTATGAATTTGTGAATAGGTTCCTAAAGTACCAGAGCAATACTTACAAAAAGGGCATCAACTGTTTTGCCACTGCAGTTACTAAGTTACTGTTACCTATATTTTTATATACAATATTTACTTAATATCAACCTTATTACTTTGTTCTCAAAAACAGCAATCAACTCAGTGATAAATAACAACAATTGATCTCTGTTAAACCATACTGCGCATTTTGTATGTATTTTTTCTTTCTGTATGTGCACACCCCATTCAGTCTAGAACAACAAGCACAAACTGATTCAATTAGAAAAATAAAGAATGGTATTTGACATGATAGCTTTTGCAGACCTCAAAATTGTTACAAAACATTATGATAACAACAACAATCACTCAAAGGACATGGCAATTTGGAAAACTCAAACAGTATTTGAGAAACAGCCTCCATGTCAGGGAAAGTACACCAAAATTAGTTTTTTGGCCTTTGTTTACAAATATATAACTGGACATGTTTAATGAGAACTTTTAATTTTTACAAAGTAAAAGCAATCAAATTATTTTTGCTAGTTGACAAAAATAGTTATATAAGTTGTCATTGATGCATGCATATCTTTTAATGTTTGAATGAGAGGGCCTTGCTTTATGAATCTGTACATTCATACAAAAATACACAAAGCCAAGCCTCCTTGTATCGTCATGGCAAGATTTGTTTGCGTGTCTTAAACAAATTTTCAAATGAGTAAGCTGTGATTGATATATACTTTTGTAAGAGTGGGAGAGGTCAAAGACATTTTAATTACTCTGGATTATAACCCAGCCCTGGAAAACAGTCACTAATCAAAAAGTCTGAAATCAGCAGCATTCATTCATTTTGTTGCTGTAGATTAAAAAAGTCTGCATTATCAAAATGTAAACTTGGTTTGTGATAGGCTTGGTGACTTTGCATATCAGAATCAGAATCACAATCCTTTATTAATCCCAGGGTGGAAAGTGGTTGCATTACAGATGCTCCATAAGGTATAAATAAATGAATATGTATGGATACAAAGATACAGAAATTGAATTGTATAGATTGTATAAACCAATATATAAAAAGTGCAAATGTCAAAATAGTAAATATAAATATATAAAAAAAGAAAATGAAAGAACAAATTAGTCTTAGAATAGCTGAGATAATCCACTAATTTTTATAAAAAGAAAATGCAGGAAGATTTCCTAAAGTCACAGTAACCCATTTACAACCCCTTCAGCTTCTAAAGAGAACCATACAGTTAAATAACAAATGGCTACAAACAGCAACTCATTTCGACCTATAAGGGTTGATACATCTGGAATTTTTATTAACTCACATTTTAAAATATAATAATTTAGAATGCTTTTGCAGGACAAAAATAGTCATTTTTATCATAAATACAGAAAAAAATTGTAATTTATATTTTTAAATAAATAGCCGGTTTAGAATTACCAATTAACTTAACATGTATGTTTCTGGGCTATGGAGGGAAGTGGGAGTACCTAGAGGAAACCCATGCAAGCACAGGGAGAAGATACAAACTCCACACAGATAGGCCCCAGTCCAGGTTCAAGTCTGGGACCTTCTTGGTGTGAGGTGACAGTTCTAACCTTTGAGCAGTCACATCATAGCATAGTATCACTGCTCACAGTGTTTTTGTCAGTTTCTAACCAGTTTTTACAATGTTACATTCAGTGTGAGGGCTTTGTTCTTTCACATCCAAAACAAATAAATTCATGCTAGGGTTTAAATAGGGTGTTTTGTGTATTCAAGTGTTTATGACATCTAAATGCTTTCTGAATTAATGAAGTTGTTATCTTTTGCTTGATGGCGAAAATTTATCAGAATTCTCATGGATTTACTGCATAGAAACCTGTTTTGGTCTTGCTTGGTGTGTCCCCCTTTTGAAAGACACAAAAGAACAAAATTTAAACATCCCATCAGGCTGTATACCAGTCAGATTTTTACCAAAAACTGTTCATATGCATGTGAACATCCCAGGTCTGTGAGGACATTAAAGGTACAAAGAGTTTATTACTTACTATAGTGACAGGGGTCGACTCTGGTGTTTGTATAATTGGGTCTTGAGGTGAGTACGCTGGCAGAGGTTCCGGGGGAAGCTGTTTCATTTCAGGGTAATATGAATCCTCAGTAGTGTCCATGTGACCTCTTCCTGTTTTCTTACAACACCAATGAACCAACTGAAATTCAAACAAACATTAAAAGTGGTCAATAGAAAGTATAAAGAAATAATGTTATAAGTAAACTACAAACAAATTAAAAGGAAAAACCAGGATGGCATCTTAGTAAGGCATTATGCCATCACATTACTAGAATGGCTCCCATCCACCGCTGCCTTGATTGACCAAGTCTCTTGAATTCTCCTGGAGAGTGGAAGATTATTTATCCAAAAGCTGGACCATTATGGATATTGGTCCAAAATCTGGCATAGGTCTTCAGCTTGACTACATTCTCCTTACAGAATGTCAAAACTACTATTCTGTCAGAATCTGCTGATGTCTTTAAATTACTACAAGGTGTATTTTGATGTCTATAGCCTAAAGCACCAGCTACAACAATACTGAATGCCTACAAACAACTACCCTCTTTTGAAGTGCATAAATCCTATTGGGACATTTGGTAATTTTGTTTCTCTTTTTCACTTGCCATGACTTTTTTGTTTTCATTTATTTTCGTTTTTGTGTTTACTCTAGTTAGGTCTAGGTACCTAAAAATTGGTTAAGTATAGATTAGGTTTAGGTTAGAAATTACAATAATTTTTATACATGGTCCCCCATTTTCAGAGGCGCAGAAGTAATTGGACAATTGACTGACTAGCAATTTCATGACCAGGTGAGGTCTGTTCCCTTGGTATTCCATGACAAATTAATCAGATAAAAGATCTAGGGTTGATTCCAAGTGTTGAACATGCATTTGGTCAAAACCAAAACTGATCAGGAAGGCTGATTCTGTAATTGGCTGTAAGATGGGCACAGTTAAAGCTGTGGTGGATAGAAGGTCAGTGAAGAAACTGCTGTTCCTCATGGATCATGGTAAATGGACTGGTAATTATATAACACTTTTCTATTCTAACTTAGCACTCAAAGCACTTTTGCAAAGCACTCCTAAGTCACTTCACGCTACCGAAACCGGGGATAAGCTCCGGCCCAATGAGCCTTGTAGGCTTGGGTGTAAAAGCTCAAAACACTTTTACTATGAGCCTTATTCACAAAGTGCTTTATTCTTTGTCTTTAAGCATGGTTAACTGTCAAACACACATTCACACACCAATGGTCGCATCAGGACCAATTGAGGCTTCTGGGTCTTGCCCAAGGACTATTTGGCACGTAGATTTGAGAAGCCAAGGCTCAAACCACGAACAACCATATTCAAAGATGATCCGCTCTACTCTCCTAAACCTCAGCCTTTCTGAAGGCATCTGTAGTAAAGTCTTGACAGAGCATCTCAAAACTCAGTATCTGATACAGTCGTTGACTGTAAAAGATTTTAATCCAAGTATTAAAACAATCCTCTTATTTAAAATTGTTACTTTGTCCATTTACTTTTGAGCCTCTGAAAATGGGGGACTCAGTATAAAAACTATTTATTTCCTTAAATAATTAATGCAATACATTTGTTAAACCCCTTGAAGTGGACTGACAGTCTGTACTTCAATCATATCTTGACTGTTTGATTTAAAAGCCACTGTGGTGGTGTAGAGTGGTAAAATTACAAAAATTGGATCATTGTCCTAAAACCTATGGACTTAACTCCATGTCATAATGGTTTTCATCCTGTAAGAGAAAACGCCCATCAAAGAAACACATGTTTTCTGAATGATGTGGCCTGTGAAATGTAGCAAGTGGCTAGTACTGCATTCTCACTGTTTCAGCAAAAGCTTCATTACTCTCATATCTGCCTGGTAATACATGATACAGAGCAGAGTAATTTAAAAAAGAGAAGAAAAAGTTTATTATAATAAACTTTTTTTCTGACAACTCACCATCATGATGAAGATAATGATCAGTAGTAGCAAGATAGCAGAGGTTAACACTAAAAGGGCAATACCCAATCCAGCTACCCAGTTAGTGCTCTCATCAGTGGGATTCCCCCTTGAAACACCATGAGACTCTGTATGTATTCCATGTGGATTCACCGTTGTAGCATTGTTCACTTCGGGATCTTTTGTGTTCTTTTCGTTTGTTGTGTAATTGTCACCATGGCTTTCACTAGTTGTCTTGGTGACTGAAACTGATGTAGTGTCATCAGAAGAGGTTATTGTTTTGCTTGATGCTGCTGTAGTACGATCTCCAGTTGTGGAAGCAAATGTGGGCACATTACTTGTGGGCAATGTGGGAGTTGTGGTGGACACTGTGGTAGATGTTTCTCTTTTCGTAGTTGTGTTTGCATTTCTTGTGCTAATTTTAATATTTGCTGTCTGGCTTTCTATTGTTCTTCTGGTAGTTGGAGATGTATCTGAAGTAGGTGCTGTCATAGTATTAGCAGGTATCATTGTAGTTGTAACAGTGGGTATGATTACAGTTGTAGGTGTTGTTGTGGTTGTTATAGTAGGCGCGCTTGTAGTAGACACTGTTGTTGAAGTAGGTACTGTTGTCATTTTACTAGGCATAGTTAGAGTTGTAGGAGGACTTGTGGTTGTTGTGGCAGGTGTTGTGGTTGTAGTTATTGTTACTGTTCTTGTAGTAGGGATTGTTAAGGCAGTTATTGTTGCAGTTGTAGAAGTGGATCCAGTTGTAGTAGTCGTAGTGAATCTTGTTGTAGTTGGTACTGTTGTAGTTGCAGTAGCAGGTGTTGATGTTGCTGCTGTTGCCGTAAGTAATATTGTACTTGCGGTAGGCATTATTAGAGTTGTAAGAGGGGTTGTGTTAGTTGTGGTTTTTGTGACAGGCTTCGTGGTTTTTGTGGCAAGCTTTGTGGTTGTAGTAACTGTTGCTATTCTTGTAGTAGGGATTGTTGTAGTTGTCGAAGTAATTGTAGAAGTTGTATTAAGTCTTCTTGTTGTTGGTACTGTTGTAGTTGCAGTAGCAGGCAATGTTGTTGTTGCTGCTGTTGTTGTACGTAATATTGTACTTGCAGTAGGCATTATTAGAGTTGTAAGAGGGGTTGTGTTAGTTGAGGCTGTTGTGGCAGGCTTTGTGGTTGTTGTGGCAGGTGTTGTGGTTGTAATTATTGTTTCTGTTCTTGTAATAGGGGTTGATGTAGTTGTAGAAGCGGATATAGTTGTTGTAGTTGTAGTGAATAATGTTGTTGTCGGTGCTGTTGTAGTTGCAGTAGCAGGTGCTGTTGTTGTTGCTGTTGTTTTAGGTAATACAGTTGTACTTGCTAGAGTTGTAGAAGAGGTTGTTTTAGTTGTGGTTGTTGTGGCAACCATTGTGGTTGTAGTGCTTGGTTTTATTATTGTTGTAGGAATTGTTGTTATAGTTTTTGTTGCAGATGTAGTAGTGGGCCCAGTTGTAGTGGATGTAGTAAGTCTTGCTGTAGTAGTCATCTGTGTAGGTGTAGTAGTGGCTGTAGTTGTTGTTATCTTAGACACAGTAGTTTCTATTATATTTTCAGCTGAAAACAAAAACAAAAGAAAAAACTGACTGCAAATGTAAAATGTTGCTTCAGTATCTCACATATACATGACTAAAGAGGAACAACTGGAATGACATCAACAAAATGAAGTCTTACAGGTTGTGTAGTCCAGATTAAGTTGGAGAGTTTGAGGTTCAAATTTTGGGGCATTTTGGCGGAATAATATCTTGACGATTGATGGATTAATAAAGGGTGTATTGAAGACTATGGTTGAATTTGCAATTACTGGGCTAGAACTGGGAAAAAAGAATAGAAGGAGTTAGGTACACACAGAGTGAAGAACAATACACAGATACAGTCAAATGAAAAAGAAAGTTTTTACAGGATTCTATGCAGTCTCGTAAAAGTTAAGTACACCCTAACTACTTCTATAGGAATTAGGAGGGTAAGGAACAGCCAGATGCTGCTAATCAAATTTACTTGATTAATTGATCATCAACCATTATATATTCTATAAAGGTGGAAGTTTTGGCAGTTTGCTGGTTTGCAACATTTGGGTGTGTATTAATACAATACCACAGTCTTTCCAAGAGTGGGCATCCTAGTAAATTCATCTTATGCTCAAAAAAATTAATAACAAAAAAAATATGATCTACATCTCAGATTCTTAAGGCTAAAGGATTTGGGCTTGTTTTGCATCCACAAGACCTTGGCACCTAGCAGTGACTGAGTCAACCAGAGTACTTTAGAGTCAAATGTGAGGCCATCTGTCAGACATTAAAAACTTGGTCAAAATTTTGTCATGCGATAGGGCAGTTGTGCCGCGCACAGCAGCAACTCTATAACAGATCGCTAAAAAAAACAGAAGATCAAGGTATTGCAATGGCCCAGAAAAAGCCCAGACCTCACCCAGGTTGAAATGCTGTAGCTTAAGAGAGCTGTGCCTGCACGCTTCAAAGAATCATGGGGTGTGCTTCGTTTTTTTATAGGCATGCATAGAATCCTCTAAAAAGAGTTTATTTTTCACATGGCTCTGCAAATAATAATCTAACCTTAAAATAATACTGCATATCAAAGCATTTAAATATCTAGAATTTTTTTTCCATAATTTAATGAGGTATATTGTTTACTGATTACTCGTTAAGTGTAATATTCCAAGCTTTTTTCTTTTCTGTAATTATGGGTTATAGATCATGAAAATCAGAAATCCAGCATCTGAGATTATGAGAATATTTTCTATGATTAAAGGGAAAAGATTTACAGTACAAAAATGTCCAACTTCTGAAAAGTACTTTATGTTCATTTATACACTCAGTACTCGGTTTGGGTTCCTTTAGTGGCACCTATCACACAGAAAGCCCGGGCGGGCTTGCTAAGTGAATCCAAATATATAAATATAATCCAAATCACTTCTCTGCCAAAGTCCACCAGTCTGTGCATGAATCCAAGAATGTGAAAGTGAATGACATCAGTCTGTCCCTTCCAAGCAAGCCTACTCTAATGGCATTTTCCACATGCAAACCACTGCCAGGCATTCTGAAAGATGCTTCAAATTCTTGAATCCTGAGGTAGTCTGAGTGGTGTCTCCAACAAGGCGCACACAAGGAAAGGAGAAGAGTGACTTTTTTGACAACACTTGCAGTTAGCCATGTTTTTCTTTTGAAACATTCTGGATTGAAGGAGCAGTTTTTGTCTTTTCCCAGCTGAATGCTGTTAAAATCCTGTGGTCGGTGTTGTCTCAAATGATAAATCTCTAACTTTTGCTCTAATGGCACGGTGGTAAGTCTAACTTGTAATAACTGGTTCAGTTGTTTCAATTTACAACCCTTTTAGTGATGACTAAGATAACAGCTAGCTGTTAAATGAAAAGACCAATGAGAACATTTTAACTTACATCAATCAATTAGTGGTACATTTCACTGCCTGTTATCGAGATCAGGGTCAACCTGATTGTGCCCCACAGTTCAATACTGAAAGAACATTGAACATGCACATGCAGTTTTCAGATGCTCATTTGCTTAAATGAGCAAGACTATCATGAACAGTCCGGACTAAATTAGTGAATATGTTGTGCAATCCTCAGCAGCCACATCTGGTGAGGCATAGCCCCACCAGTCCCTAATAAAGAAATATTCCAGGGTCATTTTCCTAGCGGGGTGTGGCATGGAAGTGATCAGTTTGTGGCACTGCTGAAGAGTTGTTTTTTTTTAGCCTGAAGACCTGTACTTCAAAGAAAGGTTTGGACTTATTGAGGTAACTTAATGGTTAATTATGGATTCTCAGTATTATAAAGGCAGGTCACTTCTTAAATCCCTCGGACCTACTTGCAGACCCATTTAAATTTTTCACTCTTTGTGTCATTGCAGCCATTTGCCAAGATCAAAAAAGTTCATTTTATTTCTCATTAATGTACACTCAGCACCCCATCTTGACAGAAAAAAACAGAAATGTAGAAATTTTTGCAAATTTATTAAAAAAGAAAAACTGAAATATCACATGGTCATAAGACATTACATCTGTAGTACTCTTTCTTGGCATGAAGCCATATGCCTGCTCACTGATTTTCACCTCTCTTCTTAAGCTAGTTTCTGTTGTGCCAAAGAACAGACAAAAACAGCCCTGAGCGCCTTAGCCTCTAATGTACAGGAAACAAAATATCTATTTTTTAAATAATAACTCAGGAACTCAAACAGGCACTGATAAGTCCAGGGTACTGGCAGCAAACTTTTAATGCAGCATCAAAATTAATCAAAGTACAGAAAAAGGAAACAGCTT
>VUQH01062117.1:0-12424 GCA_015106775.1 Etroplus canarensis | reverse complement strand
TCAGTAGATTAGGCAGCCTGCCTTCAAACACTAATCTGTGGAGTTAATCTGATGGTTGTAACTCTGCAAACTAAGACATTATAGAGCTGTAATCTGCATATATGGAGCGTGCACACGCACACGCACAGAGTGAGCCATACGTGCACCGTCTCAGAGCTTTTGTGTATCAGAGTCACTGAGCTGCCGCTGCGGAACTGATAGGAGGTCAAGCTATGTTCACACCTGACCAGAACACGTGATCCACACCTGAACCCCGAGAGCCTGACCCACAGGTCACTGTGTTTGTTTGTTCTTTGTTTACCTATCACACGGCAGCCCAAGGGGTTGTTAAGTATACCGCCACATTAATGTAAACCTCAAGCACCTGTGATACTACTCCACGCGCGCTCCTACCCTGGCGTATTCAGTGGCGTCTTTATGAGGTTCCTGCGCTGCTTGTGTCGTGTGCAGCTCTGAAAGTGAGCAGCCAAACTGAAGGAATGGTTTAACGTCTCTGTGTGTGTGTGTGTGTGTGTGTGTGTCCCCGCGTGTGAGCGTTTCTAAGTTGGAGGTGTAACAGATGCTGGTGAATGCAGACAGCTGCACTCCAAGATAGCAATTATGCACACACACACACACACACACACCAACTCAGACTGTGTAATCTTCAGTGTGATGCAGTGACACCACATTATTTTAGCCTGTAATCTGAACACTGAGAGCAGCCATGTAAAGGACCAGTGCAACATTTAAAGGGACAGTCCAACGTGGGCTGGTACGTATACCGTGGTATATGCTCCTGGTACGCTCCGATGCGCTGCGCCAGGAGCAGTTAGGGGTTCAGTGTCTTGCCCGAGGACACTCTGGCACGTAGGCTGGAGCGCCCAGGGAACGGACCACCGACCTACCAGTTAGAAGATGACCCACTCTCCCTCCTGAGCCGCCGGCTCAGCAGCTGAAGGACCAGTCCAACATTTAAAAGACCAGTTCAGCATTTAAAGTCCAACATTTGAAGGGCTTGTCCGACACGTGAACCCCGGCATCAAAAGGACAACTCTAATATTTAAACCGACAGTCCAGGGAACAGTCTCACATCCAACATTAAAAGCACCAGTTCGGTGTTAAACGTTTAAAGGACTGTCCAAAGTCCAGCATTTAAAATCAACAGTTCAGCATCTAATTTTTAAAGGGACTCTTCAATGGCAACATTTAAAGCAACTGTCCAATGTCCAACATTTAATAGAAAAGGCCAACACCCAGTGTTTAAAGGAACACTCAATGTCCAACATTTAAAGGAACTGTCCAATATCTAATGTTTAAAGGAACACTCCAATGTCAACATTTAAATAAATGAATCCAACACCCGATGTTTAAGAACAGTCCAATGTCCAACATTTAAAAGAAAAGTCCAACACCAAATGTTTACAGCAACTGTCCAATGTCCAACATTTAAAAGAAAAGTCCAACACCCAATGTTTAAAGCAACTGTCCAATGTCCAACATTTAAAAGAAAAGTCCAGCACCAAATATTTAAAGCAACTGTCCAATGTCCAACATTTAAAGCAACAGTTTAGTGTCTAATCTTTAAAGGGATTCTTCAGTGCCAACATTTAAAGCAACTGTCCAATGTCCAACATTTAAAAGAAAAGTCCAACATCCAGTGTTTAAAGGGACACTCCAATGTCCAACATTTAAAGGAACTGTCCAACACCCAATGTTTAAAGGAACATTCCAATGTCCAACATTTAAATAAATGAAACTAACACCTGATGTTTAAGAACAGTCCAATGTCCAACATTAATGGGAACATCAGGACTTTAAAGGAACACTCCAAAATCCAAGTGAAACATTTCAAGTTCATATTAATTTTAAGAATTACTTGGAAACTCTAACACAAAAAGTCCAAAATCTGATAATTAATCCAACAAGGAGCAGTCAAACTTTTCTTCAGACAATAATCTAACATGTAAAGGAAGTCCAGCATTTAAAATCCAAATTTTAAATTAAGATTTCAAGTCAAACACCTCAAGTTTTAGTCCAATGTGTAAAGGAAGATTTAACAAGAAGCATCCAACATTTAAAAGACCAGAGACGGTGTCTGTGGAGCCACAGACTCTAAACTACAGGAGGGTTTGCTCAACCACGGAAGCTTCCTCTGCCTCATGTTTCTGCATCAAAGCTTTAAAAAATGAGATAAATCCTGCCAGGGAAAAAGCTTCTGGGACACCCAGAGGTACAAACCGCTTCCTGTAAAAGGGACAATAAGAAAAAATAACAGTCTTGAAGGCATTACATTTTCATACAGCAGATAGAATAATCTAAGATTGACCAGAGAGCAAAAGTGAGCGCATGTTAAACAAGGACCATATAGAAACTGATCAATAAATCAATACTTTCAGTGGGTAGATAAGCAAATCTAAGCAGTGAGATGTTTTTTTATTACATGGTAAATCTTTGGTCTGTTGTTCCTGAATATCACAATCAAAGGTCTAAAAGGTGGAGAATACTGTAATCTGTACAGTTACATTTCTTTAAATTTATGATTTGGGCTTTAACGAAATAAAAAGACTCAGAAAGACAGACAGCGAGACAGACAGACATCGAAAGACAGCCAAGAATAGTGGGGGAAAAAGGAAGGAAGAGCAGTACAAGGGGAGGAAATGGAAACACAGAGACAGTAAAAACAGCTCATTGTACCACAGAGCAGGAACTTCCTCCTTTATTAAACACAGCAGGACACAGCCACAGAAACACACACTCACACACACACACTAACACAAACACAGCGAGTGTACAGTGACAGTATCGGAATGAAACAGTGTCTCATCAGGACAAACTATCCTGTTAGTCAGCGTCTCGTCCTGCAGCTCACTCTGTCCCCCTAAATATATACTGTAACAGTTGAATGCATCAGTGCAGACTGATCCAGGATCAGTGTGTTCTTTCATGCAGGATTCACACAGTGGCTCTGACCCACAAACTCAAAAACCAATCGCACAAATAAAACTGTCAAATCATTAGGGAAAGTCTTACTGTTTAAAGTGGTACGACTGTTGTTATTTCATTGGTGGTTGTATATGATTGTTTCTTGTAGTAGTGCTATTAACCTTTGACCTTTTAATTTCACTTTGTTCCCAAATCTTGATTAATATACAAATACAATGATGAGTTCACATGAGTCCACATGAAATAGTAACTTGTGCAGAAGTGATCAACAGATTTGTTTCCAACCTACACTCTAATACTAAATCTCTAAAAAATACCTTAAAATTACTCTAAAGATCCTAAAGTATTGCGACACCGAGACAGTGGCACATGGAGAGTAAGTATAATCTCAGTCTGTCAGAAGTAAAGGTGGACAGAGGTTCAGCAATCTGACAGAATCTGCATCCACAAATTGTGGAGAAAGTTCAGAACAATGTTACTCAACACAAAATTGCAAAGACTTTGAATATTCCATCATCTACAGCACATAATATCATCAGAAATGTCTGGAGACGTCTCTGTGCGTAGGGGACACAGCTGAAAATCAATATTGGAAGCCGGTGACCTTTGGGCCCTCAGGCACTGCAGACAGACATGATTCTGTCATGGAAATCACTGCATGGGCTCAGGAACACTTCCACAAATCGCTGTCTGCGGACACAGTTGGCCGTGCCATCCACAAACGAAGGTTGAAGCTCTGCATGCAAAGAAGAAATGTGAACATAATGAAGAATCGCCACCATCTTCTCTGGGCCAAAGCGCGTTTAAAAATGGACTGAGGCAAAGTGGACAACTGTTCTGTGGTCAGACCAATGGACATTTGAAATTCTTTTTGGACATCATGGACGTTGCATCTCCAGAATAAAGAGGAGAGGGACCATCTGGCTTGTTATCAACACTCAGTTCAAAAGCCTGCATCTGTGATGGTATGGGGGTGCCTATGGTACTGGCAACTTGCACGTCAATGCTGAAGGGTTTATACAAGTTTTAGAGCAACATATGATCCCCTCCAGATGACGTCTTTTTCAGGTAAGGCCTTGCACATTTCAGCAAGACAATGCTAAACCACATACTGCAGCTATTATAACAGCATGGCCTCATCGTAGAAGAGCCCGGGTGCTGAACTGGCCTGTCTGCAATCCAGAGCTTTCACCAAATGAAAGCATTTGGAGCATCATGAAATACAAGTTACCACAAAAAGACCTAAGACTGAGCAATTGGAATCCTATATCAGACAAGAATGGGACAACATTCCTCTCACAAAGGTCCAGCAACTGGTCTCCTCAGTCCCCAGATGTTTATAGACTGTTTTTAAAAAAGAGGGGATGCTACACAGTGGTAAACATGGCCCTGTCCCAACTTTTTTGAGAGAAGTTGCTGCCATAAAATTCATGATGAGCTAGTATTTTTCATTAAAATCATAAAATATATTTAATTTTCAACATTTGATAAGTTAACATTGCACTGTGTTTTTCATTTATATTTTACAAAGCACCCCATCCGTTTTGGAATTGGAGTTGGACATAAGATATAAAACATATTGGGATAAGCTCACAGAGTCTACCATTAAGTATAAATGCTACATTATACATTACACGGACATTATGGGAAATATTGCATTTAGGTAGCTTCAGAAGTTTGTAGTCATAAAAAGAGCATGAGAGGATTACCTTGGATTCTGATAACTTTCTTTTGTAGGATCTGTAGTTTGTCAAGATAACAAGGACATGTATTTCACCATATAATGATAGAAAAGTTTAAATGAGCCTCAAACAGATATGAGCACAAGGTTAAAAGAGCTTCGTGAGGAAGAAAATGTCTCCATTTGAAAATTAAACCATTATTTGGATAATTCCTCAATTTATCAATATGTCTCTTAAAATTATAACATTCATCAATATGACCCCCCCAAAAAAACCAAACTTTGCACATTTTTACTTCTCAATAACCTTCTTAATGCAGACATGTACAGCATTATTATAGTTTCTATTTGAGCAGAATACATTGAAATTTGTTTTGCTTTTGTTAATTTTATATGACAAACATAAACTTGTGTCATCAGCAAACATTACATGATGTAGAATATTGGAAGAATTAACAGCCATTTACACATATAACAAGAAGGAGTGGGCCTAATATTGATCCCTGTGGGACCCCATATTTGATGGATTTACTCTGAGATCTGAGTACTGTTTGCTCTCATAGAGGGCTCCCTGTCACTCCACGTGACTTCAGTAAGATGTTATTGCTGTTGTTTGTATATTAAAGGATCAGGTGGTCCTCAATGTCTATTGATTACATCTGTACAGACACACCTGCCTGCCTCAGTGCACTAACTTTCCACAGTGATAAGATTGTAAACACTGAGGCTGTGTGCTGTCAATAAAGCTTTTTGAAAGAACTCAGTCTTTTCATTCTGTCATTTTGTTCCACTTTGTTCACACACTGTTGTTTAAATAAAGCCTCCCTGTTGAAGCCTGACTGTTCAGTAGCACTGTTCACCCTGAGCCTTTCAATAAAGTTCATTTAAATTCACATCCTTTTGTTGAGGTAGTCTTTGTCAGTGGCGCTCATTTAAATAAAGACACAGTGTCAGAGCCTGGAGTTTCAATAAAAACTATTCAATGTGCTGCTGCGAAGATCCTGTTTTCAGTAAAGTTCACTTCAGTGGTCCCGATTATCTTGGAATGCCAGCAAGCTGCGGGGTTCCTACCATCATGTGTGGACAAGGAGTCCAGAGATGGTCTGACATACAGAACAACAACAACAACTTGCTTTGTATAGCAGGGTCTGATTAAATCCCTGAGGGGCCCCAAACTCCCAGGGGGCGCTGAGGACCCAGATCAAAGTCCCAGGGGACTAAGGGGACCACCAATGTATGGCTGCAAGATAAAGTTGGAGAAACCTTTAGAATACCATGCGTTTTGTTTTGATTGCTTACAAAATGTGGTCTCCTTCTTCATCTAAGCCATGATTACAGACAAACAGTCTGATTAAACTGGTACCAGCAATGAATATTCGAAATCCAATTATATAATCCAATCAAACAAAGCCGTATTACTGGTGGATATTTGTCTCCCAAGCAGCAAAGCTGAGTTTCCACCAGTAAAAATGTTAGACCCAGAGCTGCTGGGTATGAGCAGTCATGTGAAAAAAGAGAGCTTTCTAACTCCATGCAGTCCCGTGGGAAACTAAGTACACCCCATGGTTCAACAGCTTACAGAAACACCTTTAGCAGTAATAGCCTGAAGTATGACTATGTCAGTCTGCATCAGGAATTTTGGCCCATTCTTCAGTTCATTGACGTTTGTGAGCGTTTGTTTATGCACGGCTCTCTTAAGGTCCCACCGCAGCATTTCCATCAAGCCGAGTTCTAGACTTTGACTGGGCCACTGCAACACCTTGATTCCTTTTCTGTTTTGGCACTTCTGCTGTAGATTTGCTGCTGTGCTTGGGATCATTCTCCTGCTGTATGACCCAGTTTGGGCCAAGCTTTAGCTGCTGGACAGATGGCCTCACATTTGACTCTAGAATTCTTTGGTACAGAGAGGAGTTCATGGTTGGCTCAGTGACTGCAAGGTGCCCAGGTCCTGTGGCTGCAAAGCAAGCCCAACTCATCACCCCTCCACCACCATGCTTGACAGTTGGTATGAGGTGTTTGTGCTGATATGCTGTGTTTGGTTTTCACCTGTGTATTATGGCCAAACATCTCCGCTTTGGTCTCATCTGTCCAAAGGACACTGTTCCAGAGTCTTGTGGTTTGTTCACGTGTAACGTTGCAAACCTAAACTGTGCTGCCATATTCTTTTTAAGAGAGATGAGGCTTTCTCCTGGCAGCCCTACCAAACAAACCATATTTTTTTCAGTCTAATTCTAATTGTACTTTCATGAACTTCAACATTTAAAATGCTAACTGAGGCATATAGAGTGCGAGATGTTGCTCTTGGGTTTTTTTGGCGTTTCTCTGAGCATTGTAAAATCTGATCCACTCATGGGAAGTTTGCAGCGTTGTGTTAACACACACAAGAATGCTGCCAAAACTGCCAAAACCTCTGCTTTTATAGAGGTGCCCACACTGGCTGATGATCATCAAGTGCGTTTGATTAGCAGCACCTGGCTGCCACTTATCCTCTTAATTGCTATGAAAGCAGTAATGGTGTATACTCAGTTTTTCACAGCACTAGCATAGAGTCATTACTCATTTCCACCCATTTTTACTTTACTTTTTCCATTTCATTAAGCTGGCAACACTGCGCGGTGCTCAGCAACGTCGCCTCATACCGGGAAGGTCCTGGGTTCAAACTCCCCAGCTGGCTGGGGTCGTTCTGCGTGGAGTTTGCATGTTCTCCCTGTGCGGGACCAGCTTCCTTCTGAAGTCCAAAGACATGGGTGTTAGATTGTTAGGTTTTTTTGGCTGTAGCTGTGAATGTGAGCATGATTGGTTGTCTGTCTGTCTGTGGTAACCCTGCGATAAGACTGGCGGCCTGTTCGGGGCGTACCTCGTCTCTCGCCGCAGGACAGCCGGGATAAGCAGACAGCAATAGACGAATGGACAGAATTACGCTCCTGTGTTTGGGTTTTGTATTTTATACTTTAAGTTATGTTGTTGTAGGTTATGTTTAATGCTGTAGCTGCTTCAACACAGTAATTTCCCAACTTTTAGTGTTTCATGAACTGTATCCAACTTTAACTTGCAGTGCAGGCTGGAAAAAGCAAGCGCAACTCCGAAAAGCTACTTAGAGTCAGGTGTTGCAGTTTAGGAGATGATACTGGGTTGCTTTTTTTTTTCTTTGCCCTATAAATAAAGGCCCGGCAAAGATTGATTGGAGTGAATCACGACTCTCACAGGATGTCAGTGGAAGCATTTCAAAGAAGTGCAAAGCCAGAAAAGGCTGCAAAGGCGATCATCAGTCCTTAGCAAGATAAAGCATCTCCAAAGGGAGTCAAAATTGGGACTGCTGCCGCTCTCCCTAAGAGTGAAAGTCCTACAAAAATCACACAAAGAGCATAACGAGTCATTCTGAAAGAGATGAAAAGAGCTCAAGGTTAAGAGGAGCACACCTGCAGAAATCTCTTCAACTTGCTGGAATCTTTGTTCTTGTGTCTCGCTGGATGATGTTTCCGAGGGCGGAGAAGATCCCTCGGACACACAAACTGTTTGTCACTGACGTCTCTGTCGGAAGTTTATGCGGAGTCATACATCGCAAATAAAAAGGCTGGTTCTGGCTGACTGGTTCTTTGCTTACCGGTTCTGGCTTCACTTCAACATCAAAGGGAATATTTTATCACAGCCAATTATAAACACACACACACACACACACACACACACACACACACACACACAGACGCATGCACACACACTCGTGAGGGTATTCCTATCATTCTGAGGTCCCCCACTGCTCGCCGTCAGCCATACTTCTCATCACCATGGTAACCTCGACCGTCTCCATGGAAACTCGCCTGACTTTAACCACAGAGAGAGTTCCTTCCTGTCTGTGCAGGAATCCTGAAACTAAACCCTGTCTGACTGTGGCCGCTGTCCGGATCCCGGTGCTTTCCCGAAGCTGCGAGTTTAAACTTTAAACTGTGAAAAGAGGAATGCTCCGAGACTTCAGGCAACTGTCTTTCTAAATGGGCTGAAGTCAACACCATGGACATGCTGTGGAAGGCAAGAGAAGCTGGAAGATCCTGACAGCGACATCCTTTAGGCAGAAGTTCATCAGGTACGTCGTCTGCTGTCCACTGGGATCCGGCACACGGGATAAAACACTCCCACTAATGGCCAGTTTCAGTCCCAACGCCTTTGTCCCAATACCAAATATTAATTGTCAAGCTGGTTAGAATTGTACAAACCATGTTTTTGCCTTATGTACTGTATTTCCATTCATTTTTGCGCGGTTCAGTAAATTGTTGCACCTGTTTCCCATTGTCCTAGCAACGTATCAATAAACGAAGGCCAGCACGAGACTTTTGCACAGTAGTTTAGACAAAGTTCATCAGCAAATATAGATCTTGCTGAGTTTCAATAGTCACAGTTACATACCTGTGACTGATCCACGGCGTAGCGACTCACAGATGCTCAAGTGCTTGTTGGGATGCTAGGCCTGAAGAAGAACAGCTTGGTTGTAGCTGCAGGTTTGCCTCCCAAGGTTCCTTCAGACAGTAAGACCAAAACACCCCCACCGGGAGGTCTCCATTATGCATTCTCAGATGCCCCAACCACCTCAACTGGCTCCTTTGAGTTGATGCATAAGAAGAAGAGCGAGGCCCTCCTGAATGACCGAGCTCCTCAGCCTACCTCTAAGGCTGAGCCCAGATGCTTTCTTTTTCATACAGGCCAAGATGAGCTGAAACATAACTGATCGCAGCTCAATCATCAAACGGACACTCATCTCCGACTGTGGCTGCTGGTCGCCCTGGTTTCGCATCTGACGCCAATATTTCTACAAGCGAACACGAAGGGCTGCTGCTTCTGGAACACTGTTGCATCAAGTAACTCAAGAACAACTCACTATACAACCACAGAGGTTCCTGAAGGGACCTCATTCAATTAAAAAGCAGCCTGCAACCACCTGAATGGAGATGTACAGCCATCAATGTGACGATCTACACCGAAACACTCAGTTTATGGCTTCCGAAACAGGACTACAAAAGCCAATGGGTGGTATCACAACGGCTATAATCATTCTTCTTCTTCTTAGATAGTCTCGCACTGTTGCACTGGCTCTGAAGTGTGGAGGAATGTTGAGTATGCTTTTGCCTCGCCAAGCACACAAACAAATAGCACAGACAAAGGCCCTTAGATTCTGCTTCTTCCCTTCCAAAATGAATATTGCAGTGTTTTCATAGAGAAGCTTGCAGATGTCCATATCAGATACTACAGCATAAAATCCGAAGTGCAGCAGTGTGACAGCAGAAAACTGCATTATTCGCACAACCAATGAAATGAAGTGTGACAAATGTAATGAAATGCAACAAGATGTAATGAAGTATAGCCGAAGTTCTGATGATGCTATATTTTCCAGATAATTTCCTGCAAACTTTTCTCAAATGCAGGAAAAATGTCTTGATAATATCTGTAAATAATTCCAAGTTTGGTGCTGAATCACAGGGAAAAAGCAAAGCTGTTACACAGCCACTGCTGTTAGTCAGTCTCTAGGTGATTAGGTAGAAAATAAGGAACATTCAGTGTTTTCTGAGATGTTTTTATATCTGCAAAAATGGTCAGCAGACACAGTGGGTTCGAAAATAACATAAACATAAAATGCATGATCAAAAATATTCCTATATGCTTAGACCCAGCATGGGGTCGTCTTATCCCCATAGGGCTGCCAAAGAACAAAAAAAAATGAAGCCAACACAGAAGCGCCAAAATCTGCAATTCCACCAGTGACCACTAAAAGGTGTCTCCAATACACAACTCTTTCTTCTTCTTTCGGCTGCTCCCGTTAGGGGTTGCCACAGCGGATCATCTCACCCATCTCGCCATCTCACCCTATCCCCTGCAGACGGTCATGTTAAAACTGCCAACTGGTTAAAAATGTACCTTCGGCTGCTCCCTTGTAGTCTTCCCAAAGGGTCACCCCAGCGGATTAATGAGTAATGATTGGTAATTTGGCAGAGGTTTTACACTTCCTGACATAACCCTCGATGTGTTTTGGCCTCTATAGCTGATTTCTACCTTCATAGCAACTGCATTGGGTTGAATGTTTTAATAACTCACTCATTTTTATTTTGTTGCTGCTTAAATTTTGTATTACTGGGAGTGTAGCTGCTTTGAATGACAGCCGATAGCAGTCTAAAGGCCTTGCTCCTGTTTATCAAGTCACTGAACAGCACTTCTGAACCCTGTTTGTAGTCATGTTATCTGACTTTATTAGGTACACCTTGCTGGTACCAGGTTGGGTAGGGGCACTAGCAAAAGAACTGCCTTAATTCTTCATGGCATATATTCAACATTCCTCGGAGATTTTGGTCCATATTGACATGATACCATCACAAAGTTGCTGCAGATTTGTCAGCTGCGCATCCATGATGAGACTCTCCCGTTCCACCACATCCCAACGGTGCTGTGTTGGATTGAGAGCTGGTGAATGCAGAGGCCATCTGAGCACAGCGAACTCATTGTCAGGTTCAAGGAACCAGTTTGAGATTATCTGAGCTTTGTGGCATGGCACGTTATCCTGCTGGAAGCAGCCATCAGAACACGGGCTGTCCCCCACGCCATTACAAGCCTGAACCAGGCAGGACGGAGCCGTACTTCCATGTTCTTTAAGCCAAATTCTGATCCTGCCATCCAAATAGTAGACATAAGACTCATCAGACCAGATAACGGTTTTCCAATCTTCTGTC
Organism: Etroplus canarensis; assembly: GCA_015106775.1. Lineage (NCBI taxonomy): Eukaryota > Metazoa > Chordata > Actinopteri > Cichliformes > Cichlidae > Etroplus > Etroplus canarensis. Next base: position 1,108 of record VUQH01062117.1, on the reverse strand, counting down.
CAGTTTTGGTTGGCCCCTGTGAATTGTGGCTTCAGTTTCCTGCTCTCAGCTGACAGGAGTGGCACCTGGTGTGGCCCTCTGCTACTGCAGCCCATTTAAATTAAGTTCCACGTGTTGTGGGTTCGGAGCGTCTCTTCTGTATACCTTGGTCATAACGCACGGTTATTTGAGTTACTGCTGCCATCCCATCAGCCTCAAGCAGTCTGGCCATTCTCCTCTGACCTCTGGCATTAACAAGGTGTTTTCTCCCAGAGAGCTGCTGCTCGCTGGATATTTTCTCTTTTTCTGACCATTCTCTGTAAAGCCTTGATCTCACTATGTGGGTAAATCCCAGCAGATCAGCAGTTTCTGGCATCAACAACCATGCTTATGTGGCTGAGTCACTTAAAATCACATTTCTTCCCCATTCTGATGCTCGGTTTGGCCTTAAGCAGGTCGTCTTGACCATATCTACAAGCCTAAATGCACCGAGTTGCTACACATCTGCATTAACAAGCAGCTGAACGGGTGTATGGTGGACAGGCTGCGATGGAAACACTGGAGGTGCATTTGTGGAGATCGGGCAGAAATGAGGTTGTGGGTGTAACTGCTGAGTAGCTTGGAGGAAGTCTGAAACACTAAACTAAGGAACTTCCACAGCAGCAGATGATTAACCAACACGCAGCACAAACGTCAGTCAAATAAAGGATCTGTACCACACCACAGCTCGCGGATGCTTTGTTGAAATTTACACCTGGACAGGGAAAGTTATCTCTGGATAAAGCGTCTACATCTAACAGCCGCGTGTTGCCATCATTTAACTTGTAAATACGCACGTCCTCTTGAACACAGCCGCGCACGAGTTCGGAGAGACCGGAGTCAGTAGATACTCAAGTTTCCAGGAAATTAACTGGAAAATATGCGACTGTAAACGAAAGCGTTACAGCGCGAAGGCAGAAAGTGACTCCAACACCCTGTCTGTCTGACAGGCAGCGAGACAGCTGGTTAGCACTGCGTGCTTCAGCATGTGTGTGTGTGTGTGAGTGTGTGTGTGTGTGTGTGTGTGTGTGTGTGTGTGTGTGTGTGAGTGTGCTCCACAGGGAGCGATTGAGAGAAACCAGCTTCTTTA
>VUQH01062116.1:0-10944 GCA_015106775.1 Etroplus canarensis | reverse complement strand
CTACCTTCCTTCTCTCCATCATATAGCCATTCTCTCTCCCTTTACCAGTCATAGTCCCTACATTTTAAGTCCCTACTCTCACCTCCACCCTCCTAACTTTCCTTCTCTCTCTCTGCCTCCTAACACGCTTTCCCCCTCTCCCGCTCCTTGGTCTTCGGCCAATAGTAGCATAGTTTCCACCGGCACCCTGTTGGCTAACGGCACCGGAGGCGGTCGTTGTTAACCCGGGCTGTGACCGATCCGGTATGGAAGTCGTGTTATGAATCTGCATATTTGATTTGGCAAAGTTTTTACGTCGGATGCCCTTCCTGACGCAACCCTCACCATTTACCCTGGCTTGGGACCAGCACTAGGACTACACTGGCTTGTGGGGCCCTGTGGCTGGTTTAAAAGCTCTGATATTATTAAGGTCCTAAAATGAATGGATACATGTTTTCATCTGAGTGAACAGAAATCAGAGGATTCACATTATATTGATACTCTATTTATAAGCACCAGGATACTCATATGCTCTGTTTATATGCTCTACATGTTATTCTTGGAATGGCATTAGTTTTGTGTTTGGATCAATACAATTCATCTTATCATTGACCAAATAATTGACCTGTGAAGATGACAAGTTACACTCACAGCTCCTTAACAACAAAAAAAAAGCACCATTAACCTGGTGTATTGATCACCTTAAATGTCACTTGCAACCTGGTGCAATGATAGTGAGCTAAGACATTGATTCATCATAAGACATAAGGCTGTAAAGGCTTTTAAAGGAAGAAAGTAATTAACCTGTCAGTTTATTCAAACTCAAAGTTGTTATGACAGGAATTTAATTCAGGAGATAACACTGCAGATTAATGGCATGTTTGAGCCTGACAAGTGAGAGATGCTAAAACTGTCACGTTCCATATTTCCATCAAATGAACAATGAACAATCTGAGGAAATCATCCTCTGTTCCTGTGACCCTCCACTAACCACATACAGAGCGATATTATGGATATTTAAAGGAAGAAATGACAGAAGGGTCAGCCAGCGTTGTTGTTTGAATAACCTGCTAAGGTGTGTAAGTTCCTGCCTTTGCACAAGTGCAGCTTGTATGTGTGAAATTTCCAAAGAAAATATTTGAAATGTATGAATAAATTTGGCATAAATCAGAGTGAAGGAAAATATAAATCTGTGCTTACCATAATGCATGTAACAGTTGCCTTTTGTGGGATCGAGTTGGATGGCCTTCAGGAAGTACCTCTCCGCTTCTGTTTTCTGCCCCTGAGAGCGATGGATTAATCACAGTGTCATTGTTGTTTCAACTGCTCCTCAAAGCTACTCGTTACAAAAGCACCACACTCAGCTCAACAGCCAAAATACCTTTGTGTATACCTAATGTCCCTCTCCCAACCACAGACCTACTTTAACAATAAATCTTAATAAATAGACACGAAACACATGGACCACTAGTGTTTTTCTTTCAGGCTCATGTGTCGTCCCGTAAAAGCAGACACTGTCATGCTTGGCACAGCAGAGCAGACAGGGCAAAGTCTCATTCATTAAACACATTATCTGTGCAAATAACACTTCCAGAGCAAAGCCGCAGATTGCTGGTGTGTGTGGCCTGACCACTATGAAACAAAACAGTGAGTGGTACACAGAAATAGGAAAGTGCAGCAGGGTGATGGAGACTAGAAAGGAGAGAAGAGAAAACAAAAGAAGGGCTAGTATCGGTAGGGCCTTTAGCCTCACATACAGGTGTATAGTACACAACCACATTGTAGGTTTTTATGTGTGAACATTGTTGTTCAGGGCTTTAGAGACATGAACAAATCCATACTTGGAGGAGAGTGTGTGGATAATATGATGAGCAGAAGAAACACCAAAGCCCTGTGGACCGCAAAAGCTTCCTCAGGCCCTTTAGACTGTGACATGTAACCAATCACAACTCTAACAGAACCAAGCAGCTGGCCAATAGAAGTGCCAACTGGGGCTTAGACACATCACTGCTCTCACTTGGGCACCAGATGCCATCTGATCAACAATTAACCATGTGCACTCATCAATAAAAGCCGATGCATTAATAATGCAACCATCAGTATGTGTTTTAGAGAGAAGAAGGATAATGCCTTTTCATGAATAATACATGTTCTTAAGTTAGTGTTGTACCAATTTAAAGGCAAGATAATAAGCCAAAGCATAAGATCATGGGGGATAATAAAAAAGACTGCAAAGTCAGTAAAGATGAGTGTGACATTCAACAAATAACTTCACTTTAGTCATACAGGAAAATTGGTTCATACCCATTCAGCACTGTGTTGTGCAGTATATCGTATTAATGACTGTATACTTAATCAAAAGACTTCATTTTCAGTGAGCTGTAGATTCGATAAATACAGAAATTTCGAATGTAAATATCTGAGTGTGGTTTCCATTGATGCTGCAGAAAATCAAGGGTGTGCTAAGTACATGTTTAATAGAGCTGATTGTGTCCAAGTTCCAGTCTGAAAAGCATCACTTTTGTGTATTTTTATACTCATATTCACAGATGTAGGAATGTATACCTACATCTGCCAGCTGCTTTTATAACAGAGACCCAAAGTTATTTGTTAAACCTCAAAAGCTTAAGCTGTCACAGACTGAAATGAGCTACAGTTGTAAGTGCATGAAAGATTTGGATTGTGACACATTAAGAATCTTCATAGAGACCATACCCAGATTATACTATGCCACAGTTAGGACATCAAAATGTAAAAGTTATTATTTCAACTGAACAATTTCTCATTGCTAGTTATAAAAGAAACATCATTAGAGGTCATAATAATCACTTGAGAGGAAATTTGTTATACCACTTGCTCTTTTAATTTACTGTTGACTCACTTTTCATTAGGCATCAACAATCTCTTTCATCTTCATATCTATGGATTACAAGTTATGCTTATAACTGGATTATAAATGGATTAAAATTATGGCTTACTTGTATGCCTTTATGAATAATCATAAAACAGCACACACTGGCATTCCACTTTTGTCATCCTTACTCTTTGAGTTAGCTACTTAACGCCAACACTGCATAAGAAAGGGATGGAAAGCATCCATTTGTCTTTATTACAAAAATGTCTTGTTAATGAATGATTGCACTGGGATCATGTTAAGGTATTATCAAGTGTGACTTTCTCTTACTGCGCTAACATTCTCCCTCCTTATGTGTCACATGCTGCAAGATGATGTGCATTAAGCAGTGGGAAGAGAGTTAAAATAGAGTGAATACTTTTCATATCCAGAGACTTTTTCCATCTTTCTTTACTGACTTTTCAAACATGTGAGAAGGGCTTTAAATCTTCATTCTGAAAGGGCAAGTCAAGTCTGTAAGATCGCTGTATTTCCAACTTGGTTTGATACTCCTGTAATTGTATTTCTAATGAGCGCATCATCCCAATCGCTGGCTCAAAATATTCTTCACTATAGTTTGTTAGGCAATGCTTGAATTACAGTACCATTTAGAGCAAAAGAGACAGTAAAGCAAGTGCTTTAGGACCTGACCTATGGGTGTCCCCTTTGAATGACAAGTCACTACAACATGGGCACACAGTGTCCTGGGGTTCTCACCAGATGTACTCTCTGCTGTTCAGTTGTTATGGTAAGTAGAATCAATAGGGAAAAACTATCCATCTATCCATTTTCTGGAGTACAACCTGGACAGCATACCAGTCTATGGATAATACTGCTTACTTAGAATCGCCAATTAATTTAACACCATGAATGTCTTTGGATTGGGAGGAGACCTGAAGAGAGCCCACACAAGCATGGGGAGAACATGCAAACTCCACACAGAAGGGCCTGAGCTGGCCGGTAGATTCAAACCCCAGACCTTCTTGCTGTGAGGCAATGGTGCAAACCACCGCACCACCATGCCACCCCCAGTAGCCAAAACTATCCAATTTAATTCATATATAGTGAGGAACAAATAACAGAGAATACTTTATTAATCCCCCTGATTCTGATTGTCAGCAAGCACTAGAATTTGATTATTAGCTCCACCCTGTTGCCCAAATATGGTCAACACTGGGTCTAATAAACCAACATGGTGACGGAAAATGTCAAACTTCAGGCTTCAAATTGGTAGTTTATAAACCAATGAGTGGATGAAAGATGCTTGATGGATTCTGTTTTTTAAAGTTAAAAAGTCATAACAACTGTAGTTGACATGAGGGCGTAGTCCGCACACTTGTTGTCATTTCTTTTGAACATGTTGTGATGTGGCTGTCATGGTCCCCCTTTTTCGTCTTTTCTTTGGGAGCTCATCACCCCTTTTCTTTTCCCTGGCTCCCTACCTTTTGTCTTCCCTAGTGATCTTTGTCTCTGTCTGCGTCAGGTCTCATCTTATTTTGGTAGTCTGTCTGGTCCCCGCTGTTCTTCCTGTCCTGTTCGTGCTAGGTGTGTCTCCCTTCCACCTGTAGCCCGTTCATTGGTCCGTCTCCGTCTATTTAAGTCCTGTCTCCATGTCTCGTCCTCGTCGTGTCATTCTGGTTGTTCCCCTGGATGTGTCCTCGTCTTCCTCTTGTTCTCTCCCCGGCTTCCTCCCGGGTTGCTATTTGGATTCTGCCTGGAGGTTTCCGCACCTCCAGGAAAACCTTTGGACTTTGTACTTTTGTGTTTTGGCTAATAAAGCCTTTTTTGAGTTTACCCCTCTGTCTCCGTGAGTCTGCATATTGGGTCCACACCGCACCATGGCACACCATGACAGTGGCAATGCTCCTTCCTTGCTAAGCCTAAAAAGATTATGGAAAATACAGAAAATATACAACATATCTAACTATTCCTACTTCTTATTCTAGGCAGTTTATGGTGTGATATCCTCCCTTTTTTCACACACAGAGCTCATTTTTGCAGCCCTTAAACCCCAAATCTCCTGATAACATCAGACAAACTGCAGATGTAGCCCTAACTCCGAGGGTGTTGAGGTGATTATGAATGAAACTGCATCATATTAGTTGTGGAAATGACAAGTGAATGACTGAATCCATATCCAAAACGCACCCTGCTCCTCTAGGGTGTCAGTGGAGGTGTAGAGGGGTCAGCAGGGGTGGGGAGGCAATACTGATCTGTCATTAACTCTCGCTTTCTTCATCGTTTGTCCTTCTCAGCATCGACAGCATCTTTTTGCTCTCTGTGCCTCAGCAGTCACATAAAGGCTAGCTCCGCCATCCACCACTCACCCTTTTCTGACCCTGCTGCTAAATCTTATATTGCAGCTTCTCCCAAAGGGATCAGATCCTCAAAACCCCTGACAGCATCTGAAGTATCTTCATCGTTCACAGTTGTCCCACAGGGAGGGCAGAGGTAGGGAATGACAGAAGGCTGATAGGCCATTCAACTTCCTGCACTGCTTTAGATCATGCTTAAATGCTGTCAGTATATCAATAACCTGTGTTCATGGGTAAAATCTTTTCTGACAAATTTTATTGAAATGTGTCAAAAATATCTTCAAAGAATAAAGTCACTGTAAGCCTGCCCAACAACTTAGCCCCCATGTTTGACAGCATTATTCATACTCAGAGGATCACAAGGGTTCAAGACCCCTCAACCATCCATCATGGTCAGAGATCTACAGAGATTTATCCCTGCAGGTCTGAACTCTACTTTCCTCTGAAATCAATAGCACTTTCCTAAATAAAATGAGTTTCTCCTCACTGCTTACAGACTTCTTCTCTGAATCAACTTCCCCAGGTCTTAATACTCTCCTCTAAAATATTGAGTTACTCTCCAGGACTGTCTTTGTGGATGGGATTTGGTTTAATTTAATCTTTCATGTCCAGTGGCTTTTTTCCCACACAAATCATGTCAACTTAACAAGTAAGTTTTATCTGTGTTGCCAGCTGACCTAGTCTTTCAGCTGGCAACCAGTCAGAGAATGGCAAATGACAGAATCAATCTAGTATGGTCCTGGAGCTCAATTTAGTTTAGGCACACAGTGATTTATCAACATACAACTAGCATACAAGAGGATATGCACTGATAATACTGAACCAAGAAAGTACAGTACTTCAGCAATTAAGATTAAAGACATGCTCTGGTTTTGCTGAATACTGAAAGCATGAAGAGGCAGTCAGCCTGTCCAAGGATAAAATCTGTAAAAAAGTGCAAAAAAGACACATTCCTTTTTTAAAGGGGAATATGCCAAACTATTTCCTGGCTGGGTTCAATAACGTTTGGCACATTCAAACTTCATAATACCACAGAGTGTGGTTTTTACACCTCACTTTTGTATGGATTAAACAGCTCAAAAATAATGTGTTAATTAGTGCTCCTTCGTGGCTCTGGTAGGTGGATTCTGCTACTGACAGAGCCAAGCTTTTGCCTTCCAATTCAAATGGATGGTATACTCACTAGCTGCTGCCAATAGCACTGTATTTATCACACAGTTACACAAGTGGTAACTGACTTCAAGCTTTTTTTCCCCAAGGGTAAGAGATTTATGTGTGTTGACACAAAAAAAGACTAAAATTACTTCTAAAAATTCTGGAAAAATTGGTTTGCCAGTTAACTTCCTCCGCATATCAGTGGGGATATTCACAGAATGATCATTTAGGAAAAAACTATAAATGAAACAAACTTGAAAAGAACTCAGTTTCCATAAGGGAAATGAAAAGGGACAGGGCCAGAAAGAGCGTAGCCTTTCTGTGGAAATCCAGATATCACTGCTCCAGGCTTTTGAACACATCCTTTCATTAGAGCCCAGACAGTGGAAGAGAGGGGTGTCAGCTGAACAGAGGGCCTCCGCCCTACATTTGACCTTCTGTACAATTCTTCATCTGATTTGTTTATTTCTCTTTTGACAGTCCTTGTCAGCTTTGACTACTTTTTCACAAATATGTATATCTAAGGTGTGATCTGTAATGGATGACTGAATGACCTCACCACATGACTACCTCCTTATAAACTTAAGGACTCTCAAAACTGCGCCTCCCGCACCTGAGATCCTTCCACATAGACGGCCTTTTGTTTGGTTATTAAAATACAGTCATATCTGCTGACCTAGAAGATGCAGGGCAGATGTAGATTAATTTCCCTACAGTCTTTAGAGATTTTGTACCTCTCTGAACAATACTGCAAAAATGCCAAGTGCATAAGAAAACAGCTTTCTAAGCTGCTGTTTAAGATTTAGTAACAAATTAAAGAGACAAATTTGCAGCATGATAGAGATCCAGAAGAGAAATTCCTTGACAGAAATATCTTGCAGGATACAATGTGACAATCTTGTGTAGCAGCAAGAGCTCAAAGTAAATAGAGTATAGGAACAGACTGATGTTATGCATATAGAAGTCACCAAAGCGGTTGCCTGCAAATGCTTAAGTCTATCAAACTCCACATCTTTACTTTTGTAAATAAGACATTCTATTAAACTTTAAAGAAAAGCTAAATCTAGGCATGATACCTTTTGCCCACCAAAGAAACTTGATATCCTCTCAGACCAGTGCTATTGCCTTTGTGGGATAACCCAATCTGAGTGAACTTAAGAAACAAGCTAAACTAAGCATTACTCTGCATTAAAAGCTGGAAAAAACAACATGAAATCTGGGGACAAAATGCAGATTTACTTCTGGATCAGATTCAGATTCATTGTATTTCTATGTCTTTATGTGGACTTAAGCTTTGGTCACTACTTGGTAGGTATAACGAGAATGTTATGGTTATGGTAGCTCAGTCGGCTACCAATTCACAACTTCAATGTGTGAAATACAGAAAGAAAAGGATACGTTTTTTTGTCAATGGTTGGCTGTATTGCAAAAACTAATGAGGATTCAAATCCACTGAGAAGTCAAGGAGGCTCACAAACAGTTATATCCAGGACAAATTAATGTAGTTCATTACCAAATGAGAGTGTCTGAGTTCAGGAGTATTATGAGTGCATGGTCAGTAGTAAAAAAGCCATGAAATCATCACATCAGCATATCAAAACACTGCTCATATTACTGATGTTAGCATAATGTTGAAAGAAGGCCACAGCCATGCCTTTACAAAAAACAAATATGACATTAAGCTTGAGGGCAGTTTGGGTGAACACCCATTAGGTGATCATTGAGTCTAAGTTTCATTAGAATCTTACCAATACTATAGGAGTGTGACATCCAGCGGATGCCTCGTTGTGGCATTAGCTCATCTGTACTTTGGCCCAATGAGCTAAAAAGACACGGAAGTCATTTTGTCCCATAGGTGGCACTGATGAAAAGACAGGAGTCAGAGCTGGAGGTGGCAGAACTGAAGATGTTGAGATTTTGGCTGGGAGTGACCAGGATGTACAAGATTATAAATGAGTACATTAGAGGGACAACTCAGGTTGAGAAATTTGGAGGCAAGGCTGAGATGATTTGGACATGTTCAGAGGACGGATAGTAGATAAACTGGACAAACGATGTTGAAGATGGAGCTGCCAGGCGGGAGGAAAAAGTGAAGACCACAGAGAAGGTTCATGGATGTAGCGAAGGAGGACATGCAGAGGGTTGGTGTAAGGGAAGAGGATGCAGCCGAAAGAAGAAGAAATAAAGAAGAAGACAAAAAATGTCGCTAATTTTAAATTTCCCTGTGACATCATTCACATTTGGGCCAGAGAGCTGAAATTAAACTGCAACCTCGTACTCCTCTGGGGGGTATATACCTACCAAGGTTGGTGAAGCTCCTCCAAATCTGTAACGAGTTACTCCGATAACATCGCAAATCTTAATGGGGGACCCCACATTCGTGGCAGTTGTGCAGCTAGGTCAAAACCACAATATCTCCTGACTTTTTTCAGGGAGATACAATAACCTTAACAGCATCAGCTGTTTTCCCCCTCACACTTGAAAAAGGTTCTCCAAAGTGAAAGAAGAGAAGAAACAGGCAAAGTAGAACCAACCATGACAAGTAGACCAATCTTAGAAACCAAAACCTAAAAGTTTGGCGCTCCTTTAAATAATATAGTTTTTGACAGGTTACTGCTGAAACAGAACATTCAAATCCAATGGGAAAAAGTATAATACAAAGGTGGAGATGAAGTCTTACCGTCATTGCCAGGAGTTTGCCATAAGTGAGGTGTGCAGGAATGTGGTCTGGCTTGGCTCGCAACGATTCTCGGTACCAGTGTTCAGCATCACTCAGCTTGTTCAATCTCATGTAAGCCTCTCCTGTGAGGGTAAAGAAAGGGTCAGATCAGGGATCAAAGTGTAAGAGGTTAAGACATCATGCAGCTTTCTTTTATTCTTTTGAAGATTTCATTACAGGGAAGCAGTGAGGCCGAACTATAATACAGTTTGGAACCAAACTCATCACAAGCCTCACATTATTTTCATTAGGTTGTCATATTTTAAACATACAGGGCAATTAAAGGCTTTGAAATATGTTCGAATTATTATGCTTAGTTTAAACATGTCAAACTAATTGTAAAGAAATGATTTGTGCTCTTTGTCAGGGTCTTTCCAAAAGCAAACCAAATATAGACAATTATTTCAGTCAAAAGTAATTCAATGTTTGGCTTATAGAACAATAGTAGAAAGTTTTTGAGTCTGAAAGATACTCTCTCACTCCTGACCTGTCAGACATCATCCGATACCTCCCCCACAGCCACATCTGACCCTCTGCCTGCTAACACCTGAAATAACAAAGCTATCCAACAGCCTTTGTATTATTGGAAAAAATACTGTCAGGATCAGCTGGTAATGCAACACAGTTAAAACCAAGATCATGATTTATTTAGGAGGAGAATGTGAATGAATCCCATTTGTTGAAATTTGACTTGTAATATAGTTTACAGTTCAATCTTCACTAAATCTTACTAACTGCCAAACAACTGGAAGAATTATTTAGAGAAGCGTGAACTAAAATTTTAATTCAGTGAGAAGTCAGACTAATCACTTTACTGAAAAGACAGTGATAAGCAACCAGGGACATATTACTTACCACAACCTTTACAGTGTTCTGAAAACACACCTTCCCCTATAAGTGATAACAGAGCATGTAAAAGACTTTGATATAACTACTTATTGTTAAAAGAGCCCAAACTTAATACCGTTACATGTGAATGTTATTTCAAAACATGCAAATATTCAAATCTGCCAATTCATTACGAAAACCTTTTCAAATGCTTGTTAAGTCAAATATCTAGTCAGCCAATCACATTGCAGAAACTTAATGCACTTAGGCATGGTCATGACATGGCCAAGAGGACCCGCTGTATTTCAAACAGAGCATCAGAATGGGCAAGAAAGGTGATTTAACAGTGATTTGAATCATCTCAAATTGGTTTCTTGAACAGCACAATGAGTTCGCTGTACTCAAACAGCCTTCACAGACACCAGATCTCAATCCAACTGACTGCTGTGGAATAGGAAATTCACATCACTGGTGTGCAGCAGTGTGATGCTATCATGTCAATATGGACCAAAATCTCTGAGGAATGTTTCCAGCACCTTGTTGAATATATGCCATGAAGAATTGAGGCAGTTCTTTTTTAAAAAATTCATTTTACCTTTATTTAGTGTCTCCGTAGAGTAGTGGTGTACACATTCACCTTACGAGCAAAAGGCCCCTGGTTCTATTCCAGATGGGGACACAAGCCCCTCTCACCATGGAGGGTTGCTTTAGAAAGGGCATGTAGCGTAAAACCTCTGCCAAATCACCAATTGGGGAGAATACAAGGGAGCAGCCAAAGGTACATTTTTAAAATTTTATCTTTTTTTTTTTTTTTAATTTTACCTTTATTTAACCAGGAAGGGACCTCTTCAGAATCTCTTCTGTGAGAGTATCCTGGGCTAACATAGACAGCATTAACCTAGCATGTTTTTCAATAACAGGAGCTCCTGGAGAAAACTTGTGCAAGCACATAAAGAATACACAAGTCCATGCATTATCTGGGTTCTGAAGGCAAAATGGGGTTTGACTTAATACTAGTAAGGTGTATCTAGCGACCGGTGAGTATATATTCTACT
>VUQH01062113.1:0-11054 GCA_015106775.1 Etroplus canarensis | reverse complement strand
GGATTGCTGATGTTTTGGGGATGTGTGAGCTACAAAGGCACAGGAAACTTGGTCAAAATTGATGGCAAGATGAATGCAGCATGTTATCAGAAAATACTGGAGGAAAATTTGCACTCATCAGCCCGGAAGCTGTGCATGGGACGTACTTGGATGTTCCAACATGACAACGATCCAAAACACAAGGCCAAGTCCACCTGTCATTGGTTACACCAGAATAAAGTGAAGGTTCTGGAGTGGCCGTCTCAGTCTCCTGACCTCAATATCATTGAGCCACTCCGGGGAGATCTCAAACGTGCAGTTCATGCAAGACAGCCCAAGAATTTACAGGAACTGGAGGCTTTTTGCCAAGAAGAATGGGCTGCTTTACCATCAGAGAAAATAAAGAATCTCATCCACAGCTACCACAAGAGACTTCAAGCTGTCATTGATGTTAAAGGGGGCAATACAAGGTATTAAGAACTGGGGTATGTAAACTTTTGATCAGGGTCATTTGGGAATTTTTTATTGTCATTATGATTTAAAAAGAGTAAACACAGTTGTTTGACAATAAATGGCTTCACCCAACCACTAACCATGAGTGGGGAAAAAAAGTTTTTGTGTTATCATTCATATTCTCTGAAAAATGGCCAAGAAAACATAAATTCTGCCAGGGTATGTAAACTTATGAGCACAACTGTATCCTCCACAGCATTACACTACCACCAGCCTGAACCGTTGACGCAAGGCAGAATGGATCCATGCTTTCATGGTGGTTACGCCAAATTGCAACCCTACCATTCATATGTTGCAGCAGAAATCAAGACTTATCAGACCAGGTAGCGTTTTGGTGAGCCCACGTAAATTGTAGCCTCATCTTTTTCAAGGTTTGACATGTGTTCAGAGATGCTCTTCTGCGTACCTTAATTGTAACAAGTGATGATTTGAATTGCTGTTGCTTTCTTATCAGGTCAAAGAAGTGGCCATTCTAGTCTGGTTTCTTGTGTATTTTCCCTCAGAGAAATACTGCTCACTCGATAATTTCTCTTTTTTTTTTGACCGTTCTCTGTAAACCTTCCTGTTGTGCAGGAAAATCCTTGTAGATCATCAGTTTCTAAAATATTCAGACCAATCCATCTGGGACCAACAACCATGCCACATTCAAAGTCACTAACGTCACTTTTCTTCCCCATTCTGATGTTTTAGTTTCAGCAGGTCATTTAAATACACTGAGTTGCTGCCATGTTTAAATATTTGCATTAATGAGCAGGTCAACAGGTTTACCTAATTTAAGTGGCTAATGAGTGTGAGTACATCATAGCTATTGCTAAAAATACAGATGATAAATTAATCATTTGAAGTCTGAGTTCTTAGTTTTCATGTCTTAAGGATTAGAATGTAACAGTGAAAAAGCAGCTTTAATTGTATTTTATTTTTCTGACTGCATTACCCCTTCAGCCCCCTTTGAAGGTCCAGAGGGAATTCTCTGTTGGCCATTCTATATTTCCACACAGAGCCAAAAGTAATATATTTTTTTTTTTCCTTTATTTTTACCCACTTCCAGGTGACCAAGGAGGACTTCATGAGCTTTGAGTATATTCTGTGCATGGATGAGAGCAATTTGAGGTACAGTTATTTCAGCCCAGTGTAGCAGTGTTTATTTTTTTTCTGAGAGTGTCAATTACAGTTGGACACACAGATGCTGAAAGCACTTGTGTCATATGTTAAATGTCAAAAAAACATTTACCTTGAAAGGGACTGAACTAGTGTGTCCTTCTGTCGTGACATTTATCTGTGCTATTCTTTTGCATATACATAACAAATCATGGTGACATTAAGCTATAACTCACTTGTAGGTGAATGCCTCCCTTTAATGACCAATATCCTTTCTTAAGCTCTTTCCAAAGGTCAGAGGGAGGGATATTATTTGCTACTTTGAACGTTAGAGGATAATTTTGAGATCACATGCCTATGGCGGATCTGATCTGTAAGCAGCTTACTGAGTTCTTTGGATGCCTCGTCTTTGCTCTTTGGGCAGTTTTTACTCTCTCCCTGCATAGTTTTTCCCTGCCAGTGTTAAGCTGACTAGACTGAGAGTTTAAGTCTTTGGCCTACTGTTGTCCAGCTTTAATTTGAGATTGACTTAACATTTTTTGGTGTTATTTTTATTTTATGTACTTTGGGGGTTTTTACATGTTTCCAGAATACACTCCTTGTGATTAAAAGTCAATTGCATGAATGTCATTAGTATGAGAGGATGTAAATGGTAAACACTATGCAGAATTACCTACTTTATTCTGTAGCATGTGACCTTGCTAATCTAGAGGTTCTAAGAGGTTGATTTCTGCTCTGTTCTTTTGGAGTCACTTGTTTTCTCTGGCCTTTGCAGTGACTTGAAAAGGAAGGCAAAATCAGTGAAAGACTACACAGCAAAGATCGAGCTTCTGGGTTCCTATGACCCGCAGAATCAGCGGATCATTAAAGACCCTTATTATGTAAGTATTCAAGCAAATACCTATGTTCAGTATTTCCTAGCGACACCACATTTTTAATATGCGGTGTTTTGATAATGAAGACAAGTGCTTGTCCTGAAGGTTTTAAAAATCAGTGTTGCACACTCAGTTCTGTTTATGGATTATGGAGGAAAAACATCAAATTATGAATAGTAGAAAATACAGTTGAGATATTCTTATTGTGGGGTTTTTACTTCTTCAGCTTGGATGCCTAGTGAGGAGAAAATACAGCTTTCCCTCACAGCAAAATAAGTTAGTCAACTAAAAGGGCACTCAAAGAGTGAAGCCTCTGCCAAGGCCAGTGCCCCACTTTGTTATGTGATGAGATGAAAGTGATCGGATTAATGCCAAACTTTAACAAATTCTACTTTTTACAGTGTCTGAACAGTTATTACCTGATGGGAGTGCATGAAGGAACCCAAATGTACATATAATGACATCATGTTTGTGTATCCCATCCACTTCCAATCCAGTAAGAATGGGCACCAATAAAACAAAAAAATACAAAAACCCTCTATACAGTTAAGTAGGCAGAAATATATTAATATGCTATCCCACTGCTCCTAGTAAAAACCTGAGAGAAATGCTTTTTGGGGCCTTTAAAGATAAACTGAAAACTATTTTAATTATTGCCCGTAACAGCTGGGATCCTCTTTAAAGTATTGCATGCGAGAGGTTTAATGCAGAAGATAAAGGAAATAAATGTTACACAGTCGGACTGAAGTGTATTTATGGTTTTGGATAAACTATGTCAGTCTTAAGGTGCATGTGGGAGATCTTGAGAGAATTAACTTGTCCACAGAGAAAAACTGGAATCAGTTCCAGACATGCTTAATGCAGTAAACGGCTTCAAAACAAAACGGAGTGAACTGCTGTACTAAACTCGCCAAATTTCTCACGTAAACAGTTTGGTATACAGCCTATCCAGGCTGGTACACACTATAATGTATTACTTTTATGCAGCTGTAAGAAAGTTTTTTTTCTGGTTTCAGATTGATGTAACTTTTTGAAATCCATCACTCAGTAGTTCATTTTGTTCCTCACATGCTTTCTGTGGGCTTTAAAGTCTTGGCAGATGATTTGGACATGGATTCTTGGCAGCTTTCTATGGTCTTGAGTTTTATGTGTGAAAATGACAAGAGCTAGAAAAGTGCAGACAGGGAAATTCTGAAAGGTGTGTATGTTGATGTGATTGAGTGTTGATTGTCAGCAGACATTAAGAACAAGCTTAACCTCCTGTGGTCATTTAAACTTTTATTTTCATGGTTAGTTTATTTAAATAAATGGAAATTAATCTCATAGATAATAATTTTAATGTGTATGGCTAGAACTCTGTTGTACTAATTATGTTGTATTTTTCTTGTTTCTTTATTTGTGTTCTTGGACCACAAATAAAATGGTCATGAAAATGTTAGTGATGTGGCTAGAAGAAGAAAAAGTGGTTGACCACAGTTTATGTGACTGTATTGGTGTATTTGATTGTAAAATTTAAGCTCTGGGCACTGTTTCTTCGTGTAATTTTACTGAATCTCATTATAGTGACTGTGGTTTTGGAGCCATGTAAGCACTTGGATTGTGGTCCCTTGCCAGCAACCATATGGCATGACAGCCAAGTGTGCAAAGAGGAGGCAGACAATTGCTGTCAGTGTGTCAGGATAAATAATTATACTGTTTTCACACATGAACTCTGGATTGTCCACAGTTGCCGTTTCACAAATAGATCAGATAACAGGAGACTGTCTAAGACACACCTTTACTACTGGAATGACTCAGTATGATTTAGGTGAGGGTTGGTGTTTTGGTAGCACATGCATAACAATTTGCTGCTCCATTCACAACACAGATTTTGTATTAGATAGGTGGCAGGGTAAAGTCTTTTAAAACTCAATTTGACTGATTTGCATCCTCACCTACAGATTAACCCTAGTACTGCCAGCTATACGACCAGCTAGACGACCGGCAGTGAATGAAAACACGGGAAGTGATCAGTATATAGATGACCAGCAGTACACGAAACTTATCTGGGACATCAATACTGTATATTGAGGTCCTGCAGAACTGGGGTTAAGCCCTGTTCAGAGGCAGTTATGTGTGTAAGTTGAAAATTATTTTGCCTCTATACCAACACTGTGGATTTTAAATCCAACATTTAAGATGTGATTCAAGGTTTTATTATTAGTCCCCCATTTTCAGAGGCTCAAAAGAAATCAGACAAATTAACAGAATTTTGAACACCACCCTCTGTACAGAGGTTAATGACCTAAACATCATTATCCAAAAACTTATGGACCTAACTATATAAAAACTATCTACTTGTGATGTGTACCTGACATTTGGTCATTATTGGACATTCCAGGCTCCAGCTGTGTGGGTAACCCTCTAATATGTTTACAAGCCTGTCGTGTCAGTGCTCAATCACTTACTTCAAAGTTGAAATGAGTTTAACTCTGTTCATTTTGATGAAAGTCACTTGGTGCTTTACCTCTTGATTCACCTTATCATTTTTTTTGGTCAGCTGTAGCCTTGGCATTAAAGTCCTTATCAGGATGCTGTAATGAAACATTTTCTTTTTGATGATTTACTGTCAAATCCTTCATTGCGTAATTTATTAACCTGCATTTTAATACTTCGGTTCTCTCACTTTTGTTGTTAACATTTTATATAAGGTTAGCTTAAGACATTGGCTCCAGACAGAGTGACAGTTGAGGAGAAGGTTAATGTTAGTGAGACTGTGGTTTATCCATCACTGTAATCAAGAACTGAAGATGCTGATCTGGGCAGCTTTAAGCTGTTTAGTGTTATCTGGGGTTGCTGGATATCATTGGGCTTGTGTCCCCACCTCAAATTAAACTAGGGACCTTTTGCTTGTAAGGCGAATGTGTAAACCACTACACTAAGGGGAACACTAGCTAAAATAAGTACAGTAAATTCATTATAACAAATAACTGCTTTGTTAATTGTGTTCAGTTTTTTGGTACAGATCTTATATTTTATCATGTAGTGCTTATAAAAATATTCACCCACTTGGATGGTTTCCCCTTTTATTGCTTTTGTAAATGGAATTGTGGTCAATATAATGATAACTGATTTTCAAAAAAATAGTGTCAGTTGATTGAAATATATATAATGCAAAAAAAGTGATTGCATTAATATTTGCCTATTTTAAAATGGCTGACCTAAATCAATAGAGGTCCCGTCAACTGGTGGTAGTAGTGAAATGGAGATCACCTGTCTCAAGTGTGTCTCAAGTGATTTTAGTATAAAGACACTTGTGTCTGGAAGGTTCAATCACTGGTTAATCGGCATTCCTGGCTACAATTACACCATGAAAACAGAAGAACACTCCAAGTGACTTAGTGAAAAGGTCAGGAAATGGAAACAAGCAAAAAAAAACCCTAAGTAACTGAAGTTCATTTAAAGCCATCATTAAGAAATGGAAGAAATATGGCGCATGTGTAAATCTCGCTTAAGAAGGTGAAATTGAGAGACTGTGCAAGAATGAGACCAGTGAAGGAGGTCACCAATGAATACTCTGAAGGTTTTAAAAGCTTCAGTCACTGAGTTGGGAGAGACTGCATATAATAATTTTTTGTACCAGTCAAAGCTTTGTGGGAGAGTGGCATAAGGAAAGCCACTGTTTAAGAAAGCTCATATTAAATCTTGACTAAAATTTGTCCAAAGGCTTATGGGAGACTCCAAGGTGAACTGGAAGGAGGTTCTTTGGTATGATGGGAAGAAAATTGAGGTTTTCGGTCATCAGACTAGATGCTATGTTTGACAGACAACAAATATTTAAGTGGTCTTAATTATTGTTTTAAACATCTATTGATAATTTGTTAAATAAGAATGTTCTTTCGGGGACCATGATGCTACATACAGGACTGAGGAACACAGCAGCGCAAACTGCCAAAACAGTGCAATAAAGACAAAGCAGCGCTGATCTGTACATAGTGCTGCTGGGAGTAAAGTACAAAGAATACTGAAAATATAGAAATGTTTATTAAGATTTAGAAATTATTTAAAAATATTTACATACAAACTTACTTCTACTTAGTGGGATTGCATTTATTTGAATGTGTGAACATGCGTGCATGTGTGTTTCCTGTCCAGTCCCTAAGAGTTGAGCCATCCAATGGCTTGTGAGAAGAAGCTGTTGCACAGTCTGGCGGTGAGGGCCCCAGTGCTTCAGTGCCTCTTTCCAGATGGCATGAGGGTAGAGTTTGCATGGTAGCTTTGTGGATGCAACATGTATAGTAAATGTCCGTGATAGAGGGAGAGCAGCTCTGATTATCTTTACAGCTGTTCATAATATCCACTGCAGGGTCCTGTGACGAGATACTGGACAGTTTCCATACCAGATAGTGATACAGCTGATTAGGATGCTCTCAATAGTCCACCTATGGAATGGGTTAGGGATAGGTGGTGTGAGGTGAGCATTTCTAAGCTTTGCCAGAAAGTACAGCCTTGTAGACTGTGTGTCACCACAAACACACCGCAGGGATGCTTCTCAGCATCAGGCGATGTTTGTAAAGGCAGAGGGCAGAATGAATGTAGCAAAATATAAGGAAATCCTAGAGGCCTATCTGATTCAGTCTGCAAGAGAAGTTCAGCTGGGGAGAGATTTGTTCTCCTGCAAGACAGTGACCTGAAGCATACAACGAAAGCTACATCAACATGGTTGAAGACAACAAGGTGAATGTTCTGAAGTGGCTGACTCAAAGCCAAGACCTCAATCCAAAAGAGAATTTGTGGCTGGACTGGAAAAAGGGTTGTTCACACCCATTCCCCATGCAACCTGACAGAGCTTGAGCTATTTTGCAAAGAAGAATGGAGTAAAATTGCAGTGTCCAAATATGCAAGCCTGATAGAGACCGAGGGTCAAATGTGCATCTACTAAATACTGACTTGAATAGTGAATATTTATGCAGCCACTTATTTTAGATTATATATTTTAATTAACTGCCATTACTTAGTAGAGATATGCTTTCACTTTTACATGAAAGGGGTTTTTTTGTGTAAATTCTTGTCAAGAAAACTAAGTTATATTGACCATGATTCCGGTTATAAAAGAGGAACTCACTTTTTATAGGCACTGTATCTGCCCAGTCTTTGGTGGTCAAAATCATGGAACTGAATTAATCATTGGTTACATTATTTTAGCTGTGTTGTTTCTGTTACTACCTGGAATTATTTAAAACTGTTGGCAGGATTCCTTTCTATAATCTCTTCTTTGGTCTTTTTAACTGGTTTAAACCCAAAAATATATTTTCACGTCAAAGGAATCACAAATTACATCTGTCTTTTCTATGTTTAGATGGTTGTTTTTAACAGAAAAAACGGAGAGCTCAGCCAAAACCACCACTTTGAACAGTCGAATATTGAATTTCAAAACTACTCTTGTTTCTTTTGACAGTCTGTTGCTCTTTTATACAAAGCTGTGTTATGCAAATTGGAGTACAGACTTCAGCACTCAAAAAGCCTGTTGGCTTCAGTCTTGACAATTTGGTTCTCAGAATGAGAAGATTATTTCTTGGTTGATTATGAAACCATTATTTTGTTTTACATTTTTATATATTTTCAAACCACATCACAGTGCAGGCCATACTTGTGTTATATTTATATAACTGCATTTTCAGTCATTGCTATTGACAAGATTCCTTTGGTTGTGAACTATGAACATTTTAATTTCTCTTTTTTCTCCCCCCTTTTCTGTCTCTTAGGGAAGCGATCAAGACTTTGAAAATGTCTATGATCAGTGTGTACGATGCTGCAAAGCTTTTCTGGAGAAGAACTCCTAACATCACCTTACCTTGATAAGTCTTTCATATTTGGATAAATAAACATGAATTATCTACCTAATATGCTTACATAAACAGTCTGACCCTAGTGTGAATATCACTGTAAGACCACCAGAATACCTGTTTCAGTGTTGTAAACATATTGTACATCGAGAACTATACTGCGTGGACAGCTTTAGAGACTGTAAATTCAGGTCATTAATAAAACAAGTAAAGTGAGTGTGGCTGTTTAGTTGCTTTTTTCCTCTTTACATTCAGGAACATACCGCAGAATTTGACAGTGGGGCCAAAAGTAATCCAAGTGTCAGCACTTGATGGCTAGGTTATTGTTTTGGTATTTTTTTTTAAATAATGAAAGATATTCTGACAAATGTTCAGTATAAATGTATATTTCTAAAAACAAAAAACGATCTGCTCTGACTTATTTGACAAAACTTGTTCTGCTCTGTAGCAATCACTTCATTTAGAAGTGGTGACGGTGATAAAATAAAGGTGAGCTCTTAACCACCCACAGAAATGACCACTTCATCTTCACACTGGCAAAGTTGTGATTTCACCGCATTGAGAGAAGAATTTACTTTTGGCTGCTCCCTTGTTTTCTCACCATGGGGTCACCACAGCGGATTAATCCACATTGGCAATTTGGTGGAGGTTTTGCACCAGATGCCCTTCCTGACCCAACACTCCATGGTGAGAGGGGCTTGTATTCCCACTTGAAGTCGAATCAGGGCCCTTTAGCTTGTAAGGCAAATGTGTAAACCACTATGCTACAGGGACACTAGAGATAGAAGGTGGAAAACCGGCTGCAAATCATTAGACAAGGGTGGAGTAGAAGGAAAAGAACCAACTGGTGGCTGGAGGGCTTCCAGCTAATGAAGAGTGTAGTTTTAGGGCAGTTGCGGTTCTATATCTAAGTTTAGGGGCTTTTAAGTTAGGTTTCAAAGAAAAGAAACCTTTTTTTCCTGATTTAATGAAGTAAGAAATCCTACAGTGAAGACTTGGCTGTTTTATTTATGTATTATATTTATTTTTAAATAAAGCACACTGAAGAAAGTAAACCAGGTAACACTAGCTAGGAACTAGCATACCAAAGAGCTACTGGTCCACTCTGGTATAGCTAAAGGAATACCTGATTTTTTTTTTTTTTAAGAATGTGTTTAATAGCCAACTTGTTGAATCTTAAATGACAAGAATTCAAACATCATCTCATCTATATGTTACATACAGTTAGGTATGTAAGTTTTAGGACAATAAGAGGAATTATAGCCGTGTTTCACTTTTTAACTTTTGTGAAAGAAACTGCTAATTTCATGGCCAGTAATTTTCAGAGGTGAAGCCTGTTCTCTTTTCATTTCATTTCATTTCATTTCATGATGAAAAGAGCTGGAGTTTATTCCAAGTGTTGTATGTGTTAGCCGTTCACTGAAACTCTCAATATGGGGTCCAAAGAGATGTCACAGTGAAGGAGACCATTACTGGACTTAAAAACCAAAATAAACATGTCTGAGATAACAAAAACTTTAGGAGTGGCCAAAATGACAGTCTGGAACATTTTTAAAAAGAAGGAATACACTGGCCGGATCAGGAACACTAAAAGGCCTCAAAGACTACAGAAGACAATGAATGAATTCTTTGCTTGGTTAAGAAGACTTCACAAGATCTAGCCAAGTCAAGAATGATCTCAAGGAGGTAGGTATATCAATGTCAGAGTCAACAATCAGACGCTTTAATGAATGTAAATACAGGGTTTACAGAAGGGTGCAACCCACTGGTTTCACACAAGAACAAGGAGGTCAAGTTAGATTACCCTTGTCTGGAAAAAAAAATCTTTGCACCAATTTAACCAAGGTGAAGTAATGATGAGAAGAGAAAAGCATGGCGAAGAAAAGGAACAGCTGAATCATACCACATCATCTGCCAAACGTGGTGGAGGCATTGTTATGGCATGGGGATGTATGTTTACAAAGAGATTTGCATCAGTAGTGTTCATTGATGATGAGTGCAGAGAGAAGTTGTGGCAGTCTGCATTTTGGTCACAATGTTTTCTAAAAAACCACTATGGCAGTGTACAGAGGCAAAATAAAATGCTAAACCATTCTTTCAGAGTTCTTCTGACCAGTGCAGTCACATAACTCAGAGAAATAGTGTTCTTATAAACAGCTGAACAAAAATATTGGGCTACCTACGCATTACACCAACATGAGCTTTTGACACCTCATTCTAAATCCATAGGCATTATTATGGAGTTGATACTTCTTTGCAGCTATAACAGCTTCCACTCTCCTGGGAATGATTTCTACAAAAATTTAGTGTGTCTGTGGGAATTTTTGCCTGTTCATCCAGAAAAGCATTTTTGAGTTCAGATACTGATGTTGGATGAGAGGTC
The DNA here is from genome assembly GCA_015106775.1 of Etroplus canarensis. Taxonomy (NCBI): domain Eukaryota; kingdom Metazoa; phylum Chordata; class Actinopteri; order Cichliformes; family Cichlidae; genus Etroplus; species Etroplus canarensis. The sequence continues at coordinate 381 of VUQH01062113.1, read as the reverse complement.
CTGGCTCACAGTCTCCATTTTAATTCATCCCAAAAGTGTCCGATGGGGTTGAGGTCAGGGCTCTGTGCAGGCCAGTCAAGTTCTTTCACACGAAACTCATCCAACCGTGCCTTCATGAACCTTGTTTTGTGCATTGGTGTACAGTCATGCTGGAACAGAGGAGGGCCTTCTGCAAAACAGTTGCCACAAAGTTGGAAGCATAGAATTGCCCAATATATCTTGGTAAGATGAAACATTTAGATTTCCCTTCACTACCCAGGCCAACCCCGGAAAAACAACCTCATAGCATTATCTGTCTTCTGCCAAATTTTAGAGTTGGCACAATGAAACTGACTGAAACACCTGAATTCAATGATTAAGAGATGTGACCCAATACGTTTT
>VUQH01062109.1:32536-45599 GCA_015106775.1 Etroplus canarensis | reverse complement strand
ACATTGGACAAGATGATGGAGGGTAGCGCTGGCCGGGTAGGGTTTGTTCTTAGCCTAGCATGGACACCCACCCGCTTTCCGCGCTTTCGTTTCCTCGAGCACCGCTTGCGATGATGTCTGTCCCGGCCACTGGCATCAGGCAACGCCGAGGACTGAAGGTCTGGTCCACGTAGCAGACCGAGGTCATGAAGTTTGGAGAGAACATCGTCGTGGAGGTAAGTGACAGCATGGTCTCTTAGCTGAAGTATGGTCTGGCAGTTGTAAACATGGACACCGCTGTCTCTGATGTCCATGCACTTGAGAGTCGGGCGCTAGACAAAGATAATTATACCGATATAATGGTATAATTACAAGGATATAGGGATATAAGCACCATTTGTGGCTCTTGAAGTGGCCGCTGCATGCTATCGCCGTGCTGCCATATGTGTGGTTCCCCCAATAGTCCTCAGTCCTGCCAACTTCTTCCATTTAAGGATATGATGTTTCAAAGATGTCATTTTGCCTTTATCAGCCTCCAGCTCTACATTGACTGCATCTTGAAGTCCTTCAAGTTCTTCAACAACATAAGCATAAGTGCAACATTTCAAACAAGTCTGGGAAACTTTGAGCCTGCATGACAGCTCTTCAATGTTTATCCTGAAGTCTCTGGATTTCTTATAAATCTCCATAAATAACTGACTGCTGATTGCAGATGATCACCAACTTGGTGAATTATTTTTTGTCTTGCTGTCTTGGCTCAATAATATTAACAGCCACTACTTCAAGTGTCTTACAGCAAAAAAGACAGTACTGGGCAACCAAAATGTTATCATAATCTTTCATGAATAACAGGCTGTGAACGCACAAACTTTCGGTGAAAACAATTCTGTTAGAAATTCTCTGCCATATGGAATAGTTCTTATTTCTTTATTTATGCTAAAATTATGCCAGTGAAATGAATGCATTGTCTTAATGAAATGGCTTTCTTTAAATCTTCATCACGCTATCCCTGAGTATTTAGTGAGCACAAGCATTACGTGACATAACTGATAGACGATGGTCATCTTGTTTCCCAAAAGGCTGATATTATTTAACATTTAAGTTATGCCAGTAATTGTCTTTTCACAAAGGATTATTTATCACTAACTTTTTTCCATAAAGAATGATTCATCTACAGAGTCTCTAAAGTTCCAGAAGTGTTTTTTTTTTTTAATCTTGTGCACACAAGAAAAAAATGATTGTATTTATCCAACTTTCCAACCCCCATATACTGAAATCTGTGTTTCTTTTTATGCTTTTTGTCACAACTTATGTGATAATAATGGAATCTGCTTTGCTGGTCCTGTGTAAAAAGCTTTGGTTGGCTGAATTTTTTTTACAACAAAGAAACCATTGAATATACAAAGTGTGCCAGAATTCTAGGAAACCTGCACCAGCAGATAGCCCATACTTAAAGGACAGGCAAATATTCTGCTTTCATTGTCTGCATTCTTGAATTAAAGTGGACTTTTCCCAGTAAATAAAAGGCATTTTCTGCACAGCTACCTGGACAAACAAAATCAGTGGGTGCACAATTAATGTTTTCACTCTTATATATCTTTAAATATCTGTACGTTGTCTTGCCTCACAGCAAGAAGGTCCTAGGTTTGAATCCACCAGCCAGCTGGGGCCTTTCTATGTGGAGTTTGCATGGCCTATCTGTGCCTGCATGGACTCTCAGTTCTCCTCCCACAGTCCAAAGACACGCATGGGATTAGGTTAATATTCCACTACTGGACGATGCTCACGATGTTTTATGAGTCTGTGGTTTCCAGTGCCATCCTATATGCTGTTTTGCGCTGGGGCAGCAGACTAAGACTGGCGAACAACAGACTCAACAAACTAATCCGCAAGACCAGTAGCAATGTCGGTGTGGAGCTTTGCATTTATTTTTTATGCAGTATTTCTTACCTCTCATATTTATATCTATATCTTTCAAATTTATATTTATTTATATATGGCTGAGCGTCTGTAAAATAATACAATTTCCCCCAGGACGAACAAAGTATTCTGATTACAATTCTAATTCTAAAGTAACTGGCAAACTGGCTCTAGGTGTGAATGTGAGTGTGAATGCTTGTCTTTTTTGCTGTGTTAGACTGGTGACCTGTCCAGGGGTGTACCCTGCCTGTCTTTAATGGACAAGAGTGCTGTTCACAGTTACACAGTTAGGCAGTGAATGGTGCTCAGAAGAATCTGGCAAAGTCCAAGTGGCAAGGAAGAGGGGTTAGGGCTGCCCCCTCCTGTGAAAAAGTGGGTTACGGGCTGGTAAGGGGCTCCAGGGTGTCAGGGTTCTCCAGAGAGGGGGGATCCAGTGAAACTTCGGGCTGGGTTCCATGGAGGGTTCCAGGCAGGGTTCCAGAAGCAGGGACTAGGTAAGGAGAAACACAGGCAGGTGATGAGAGAGGTGAAGTTTTAACATTAGTAATTCTAACATTTACTGAGGTAACACTCAGCTTGGCCTCGCTTACTGTTCTACACTAAAGAATGATCTGGCGATGAGTGGAAGATCTGATTAAACACCCCGCTTAAGCACTAACCGCTCTGCGCACTCCCATGAAATAGAGAGAGGGCAAGAGAAGAGGGAGAGAAAGAGATGGGTCCACACCTGAAGGACAGGGGGACCATGCCACTATGGCAGCTTGGATACCCTCAGCGCCTCCTGAAACGCTTAATTGGATAAGGGCCCTGTCACACCATGATAATTTAACAAGCTCATGCCAATGCATCCAGATTCCGCTAAAATGCTGGCATGCACAGAACAATGATGTTAAACGGACGTATACACACTGCTAACATAAATAGAACTTAATACCAACGAATGCTAGCACATTGCCAGCATTCACAACTTGAAGCCAATTTATTATTATTATTATTATTTATGCTGTGTGTTAGAAACAGTTCGGTTCAGTTCGACTGGTTCACGTCAAATACGTCTACAAATGTCAATATCTGTTGAAGGTATGTTTGATACATGTTACACATGTTAAAAACATGTTACTCATAGGTTATTAATGTACTTTAGGAAAGCTAGACATTAGTTCCACGTATTTTGACACATGAGTAACAAGTCTCTGTATGCACTAAGTACCTGCAACATATGGTCTACGTATGTGGGATGTCTGAGCCATACGCTGGCAAATATAGGAGATTCTGTGCATGCTCAAAATTTTCCAGCAATCTCGCCGTACTACAACGTATACCAGCGTACTTCAGCGTGCTCTTAACTTATAGAAAACTTCCCTAGAACTTAATTGACGTACGCCGGCGTATTTGCAGTTTTTTTCCTACGTCAGCAAACGCTTGTTAAATCGTCAATGTGTGACAGGGGCTTAAGCGGGAGAAAATGGATGGATGTTTGCATAAATTGCAGGAATTGGTTTTAAACCAGCATCTCGCTGTTCCGCTGAGCCCCTTGGTATACAAAAAGCAGTTTCTGTGGGCATTTTTAAAAATCACATCTATTTGTTTTTCTGGGGCACAGTTGCTCTGCTTAAGGCACCTGTTATAAATGCATACGGTATACATTTCATCTGAAAAACAGATGCTGTGAGTAATTGTACAAATGTTCCACAAATTTAGTGAGCAGTGCAATTCCATAAAAACTGCTGAAAAAGTATAAAAAACATGATCTTTGAGAAGTAATCTTAACTGTAACACCCGTGGCTATTAAGTGAAAGTAGTTCTAAATCTGTTGCTTACATCTGCATGCAGCTCGTGCTCATGCACAGGTTAATGTTAACTGACAGCTAAAATCAATGCTGCTTTACGTTATAATTCAGCTTGACAAGGAGTTACAGAAGCATGCAACAAGACGTAGTCATGCTGCAGCCACTTAGACCCAGCACAAACACAGATATAGCCGGAGAAGCCATCGACTGTTGTAGGCAAACCCAGCTTGAAAAGAACTGATATTATGTCAGAGCACAGCTGGTGTAGTTAAGTTTGTGTGTGCGAATGAGTTAGGGATGCATCGCACAACAAAAACCTTAAAGCATGACCACCGGGACACTAATGCTGCAGCTGATGACACAGCTGCTGATCTTTTGTTGGAGCAGTTTGAGTATATGTTGGGGAAAGATGAAAAGTACCTCTAACACTGTTCAAAACACTGGCAAAGATGGTTTTGGAGAAGTCAGGAAAAAATATGCAAAAGCTGATTTTGCAAGTGAACAGACAACAGAGAAGTAATGTTGAGAATTCCTATATAATTTGTTTTTTATGCAATTTCATGACAGACAACTATATGCTTGATTTGCAGCAACTTGATGCTGACTACATCACCGATGAAATATTGAGATATCTTTCTGATGTGAGCCACGATAATGATAACATCACTGATAGTGAAACAGGGATGACCCAGGGGACTGAAGGGAGGGCTTGAAGTGAAAACGGTAAGTTGCAATCTCTCGAGTGTGTAGATGCAGCCAATGTGGGCAATATATTAACTTGAAAACATAATTTTTGTTATGTAATATGAGAGCACATAATAAAAATTGCTCCAAGTGTATGCATTTAATCCTAGAGTCCTAAAATACAACAAGGGGGAGGGCTGGCTGCTGTGAAGGTCTCTTTAGGCACTCTTCCATTCAGATGAGATGAGAGGAACAAACTTTTAATGGAAGTTGTGTTAAGCTGTTTGTTTTTTTTATTAAATGACCATCCAAACATGCAATCTTGTGATACTGTATAATTTTCTTTCTCCTTTTTTGTTCTGGTTGTCATGACATTAAGCACATTGTATGGCTGGGTGCAATCAAATTAAGTGCAAGTTACGGCGTATCATTGAGGTGTTTGCATGGAACAAACAATTCCCATGCACACACAACAATGGATATAGACAATCTACACACCCCTGTTAAAATACCAGGGTTTTTTAATGTAAAAACATGAGAGGCTGATAAATCATTTCAAAACTTTTTCCCTCTTTAATATGACCTAAAACCTGTACAAATCAGTTGAAAACAAACCAATCATATTTTGCTGAAATACCTTTAATTGCAGCATTAATTACAGTATGCAATCTTTTTGGGTAGGCATTTGTCAGCATGGCACATTTTCACTTAGCAATATGTGCCCACTCTTCCTTGCAAAAGCATTTCAAATCTGTCATAATGTGAGGGCATCGCTTGTGCACTGCCTTCTCCAGGTGACCCCAAATATTTTCATTTGGATTTAGATCTGGATTGTGGGTGGATCATTCCAAAATTTTAATTTTGTTCTCGTGAAGCCTGTCTGTTATTGATTTGGATGTATGCTTGGCATCATTGCGATGCTGAAAACTGAAATTCTTCTTCAGCTTCAGCTTTCTAGAACTCACCTGAAGGTTTTGGACCAAAAGTAACTGATATTTGGAACTGTTAACAAGTTCCTTCACCTTGACTAAAGTCCAACTGAAGAAAAACAACCCCAAAGCATGATGCTGCAACCACCATGTTCATGATGGGAATCGTGTTCTTCTCGTGATGCACAGCATTGTTTTTGCACCAAAAATAACTTTTGGAATTGTGGCCAAAAAGTTCAGCCCTGGCTTCATCAGACCATAACACATTTTCCTACATACTTTTGGGAGGCCCAGTATATTTTTTGCTAAATTTAGCCAGGCCTGGAGGATTTTCTTTGTAAGAAAAAGGCTTCTGTCTTGTGACCCTACCCCATCGTCCAGCCATATAGAAAATATAGGACATTTTTGTCAAGTTTAGCACACAACCAGTACTTGCCAGAAATTCCTGCAGCTCCTTCAGTGATGCTGTAGGCGTCTTGGCAATCTTCCTGACCAATTTTTGTCTCAACTTTTCTTCAGTTTTGGAGGGACATGATATTCTCAGTAACATTACTGTGGTTCCATAGTTTTTCCACTTCTTGATGACTGTCTTCCCTGTGTACAGTGGTATATGTAATGATATGGAAAATTTTTGTAGCCTTCTCCTGGCTGATACCGTTGAACAATGAGATCCCCTGAATGCTTTGTCAGCACATTGGCGATATATATGACATTTGATGAATTACCCTTGAAATTGTCTTGTGTGCTCACAAAAGAAGGCTAAAACAACCTGTTTTCAATTTTGTTTTGATTGCCACTATTTATTCTCAGTTTGAATCCCTTGTTTAAGATTAAATGTTGGCTATGGTGGGGAGTTTTTTATTCAAACTCAAGATCGTCCAGTGTAAATAAATGTTAGAGGGTTGATTATGTCTGAGTCATTGGAATTTTTTGTTGTTGCTGCTGTTTTTGTTTTATAAATTTAGAGCTACTGCTAAGCTACCTAACTTATAATGTTTGTTATAAATTTTTGCACAATGAATCCTAACCTATGTATCACTTTTGTAATGTTTATTTAATGTTCTTCTGATAACCACATGTGGTAGCTCAGCAAACATCTCAAAAAATTAGAATATCATGAAAAAGTTCAATATTTTTTGTCACTTATTTCAGAAAATGAAATTCATACATTATATAGATTCATTACACGTAGATTGAAATATTTAAAGCCTTTATTTCTTGAAATTTTGATGATTATGGCTTACAGATAATGAAAACCCCAAATTCAGTCTCAGGAAGCCTTTGCAGGCGTTTTGAGGTAATTAGCTGATTAGAGTGTGACACCATGACTTTCCAATGTTGAACTTTTTCACAATATTCTAATTTTCTGAGACACTGAATTGACACCTGTAAATCTACACATCTAAAACTATCCAAGGTCTACAGAGTAGTGTTTTTGCCTAGATACATCTATATTTATTTGAAATAATAAGTACAGTGTCAGGGAATTCAAACTAAACTGAAAGTAATTGCAAAAATTAAGAAAAAATTGTCTAACTCATAAAAGCAGTGTCTGTAGTGACCTAGATTTGAGGATGTGTGTACTGTGGGTATATTCCAGTTGTCCAAAAAATTAACTCCTTTTTTTTTCTAACCACTTTTGCTTAATGGAAAACATCATAAGGTAAAGGAAAGGTGTGAAAGAGAATTAATAAGGACTTAGGAAAAGAGACGGTTGGGGAATTGAGAATTTGACACTTGCACTATGAAATTATAGTGTGTTCAGTAGTGTCGTGGTTTCCACATTTGCCTCACAAGCAAAAGGTCCCTGGTTTGATTCCAGGTGGGGACACAAGCCCTTCTCACTATGGAGTGTTGCATCAGTAAGGGCATTTGGCATAAAACCTCTGTCAAATTACCAATGCAGGTGGTGACCCCTAAGGGAGAATACAAGGGAGCAGCCAAAGGTACATGCATATTGGTGATATATGCTTACTACAGTGAAACTACAATTTTCTGAAGAAAAACTAAAAAAATGAATCTCAGATACTTCACCTTGTGATGAATTTTGTACATTCTTTATCCACCAAGCACATTTCTAAACTGGTATTACTTGCTTAAATTTTCAAAAGGCAACAATTTCAGTATCATTGTCATGGACAAAGCAGCCAGGAACATACAGGCACAGGTGTATTTTTAAAAATGGGGGATTTTATTTACCCCAAAAGGACAAAAATATGTCAAAATTACATAGTCACAAAATAACCTAATCTAAGAAATAAATGATATGGTTTCTTGAGGGCCCTGTGTATGTTTAGTTCTCCAGACGTTTTCCTGCTGTGTCCATCTTTTCAAGTTTGTTCTTATGTTATGTTCTCAGTTAAGTTTTCTGTTTCCTGTTTTATTTTGTAACCAGTCTAGTCTCGTGCATTATGTTCAGTTTGACTTCCTGCCCTTGATTGTCGTCACCTGTGTTCCTCTCCCTCCTGTTTCGTGTTTGCTCATTAACTGTGTCTATTTATACATAGTTCCCACAGACACATCACAACATACGAGCAGCTGCCTTTGCTATAGGCAAGCTGCAGGCATCTGTGCATTCAGGACACTTGACGAAATGTCGTCAACCCAACCATTAACAAACTGATTGTACGCCTCCAGTGACTAGTAGGCCTGGAATTTCTCACTGGTATAAAAGCTGCATGCCAACACAAGATAATAGTACACGTCTTAGACCCCCCATTCGACCCCCAATTCCAATGGAACCGTAATAGCACTGATTATGGCGATCCATGCCAATTTAGCATTCACGATCAAAACTGCACAACAGTGTGAAACGGCTGAAAATTGTGTTCCTGACGATCTATTGCCGTTATATTCCCGTCAAAAGCCCAGCATTCATGTTGTGACCTGGACACGTTGCCACAGTATTCAGAATGCACTCACAATGTATTTTCTTTTGATGTTGATATCATTTGCCATCATTGCCCCCCATCATGCCGTTTTGACCGGCTATCATCGGCAATACCGGGAATGCAATGGGAATTGCACGTGATAAACGGCAGTTCAGTGTCAGTTCACCACCAATAAAATGTCTTTCATCGTCATAGTATTGAATTGTTGGCAATGCTGAAACTTCATGGTTCAGCTTTTCCTTTGCTAGTAAGTATGGATCCACACCTGTTGCGCTGATTTTCTCATAATATCTCTTTCTATCCTCCATACTTAATGATTCCACATAGTGACCAAAAACTGTGTCTGTGGGAACTATGTATAGCCTGTCCCTCTTCAGTTCTGTGTTGCGTCATCAATGTTGCTCCCCGCCTGTGAGTGTATCTCTGCCTCTGTGAGTGTTTGCCTGGAGTTCCTTGGACTTTATTATTTATGTAAGTTTGGCTAAATAAAGGCCGCATTTAGTATACTCACCTGCCTAGTTTGTTGGAGTCCTGCAGTTTGGGTCCACTCTGCACTAACACAAAACCTGACAATCAACATCATTCCATCTTTACTACAGCACTTAAAGGTCATTCACCTGGGGGCTAAATATTGTTGAAATATATGAGAAAGAAAATCTTCAGTATGTTACAACATAAAGCAAAAAAGACACCTTTAACTCACATGATGATTTTTGGTTACGTTCTTTTTTTTTCTTTTTTTTTTATCAAATGTCAGCTGATGTGTCACTTATGAATAGTGTTCGTGCAAGGAATTATGGGGCGGCAGTATCTCTTCTTCTTTCATAAAGGGTAGTCCAGTGTATCCTATGCTAAAGGACTCATAAAAGAAGCATAGAACCTCCTTTCCTATGTATTTATTGAACTGGCACAATTGGAACTCTTATTTTGGCCACCACAGTGATACTTCTGGGTCATTTCACTCAGTTAGGAACCTTCCTTAGCTAAAAAGACTTTTGGGACGTGCCAATTTTTTCTCCTCGCTCTGGCCACACCCTCTAGGTAGCATCACCTGCCTTTATCTCTTATGAACACCTGTTCCAGACATTAGATGGGGTAAACTCAAAAGTATATAAGACACTGTAAAACCATATATACATACATCATATATATAATCATCTTTGGCTCCTACAACATTAAAACATAAACATGATTCACACTGCCAGCCATCAGGCTATTACTTTGTGGGCTATTTACAACCCAAGCTGTCCACCCATCATTTGTTCCACACCACCCTGCCTGTAAAGCAGGGCATAAATGGCCTCATGCCTAACACACATTGAAATTTGTTTATGCGAAATGCTTTTTGTCAAATGGGTGTATAAGATGCCTCACTATTAGTCATGTAACAACTAAATGTGTGGCATTTCAACCCATCAAGGCTGTATGTGCGTTAGTCCCTTTAATGGTTTGACATCCTTTCAAATTGCCATTATCAACTTTTCAAACTTGCAGTCATTATTTCCAGCAGCTTTTTGCTTCACCCAGAAAGACATGACAGGATGAATGCGCATTTCTTCCCCTAATGTTTATTCATCCAGCCAAAGGAAAATTTGAGAAGAGAAGAAAAGTAAAAGATGATCAAACATCATGAGAGCTTTCTGTGGTCTCTGTTTATATTTGAAATGTATCTCTCCTGATATTGCTTCATTCTGGCATGAGAATTTAAGAGCCAGACAGGTTCCACCTTGCAATCATTTATCAGCAGGAAAATTTTCCTGTTTTCTTTGTGAGTTCAATTATTTCCACCAAGCTGCCTCAGCTAGTCTTCTATAAAGAAACTGCTTCATTGCTTCATCTGTTTGGGAGAAAATACACTATTTAATAAAAGGTGATAGCAATATTAGAAAAAACGAGTCTTTTCGATCTCTTTGATTTCAATCTATTAAGGGCAGCCTGGGTTTGTATTTGCTCATATAAAAGCCACGCTGGAGCAGAAGAGAAGGCACCTTTCTTTTCATTATAAAAAAATGGAGATTCTTGGTATCCTCTAGTACAATGAAAAACCTGCCTTTGTGTCTGTTCAGGGAAGCTTTATTTGGGTGTAGCAGTGACTTAATAATATGAGTAGCCTAACACACACCCAAAGATAATGCCAACATGCTGATTTTTAGCATATGTAATGTTTTGCAATTTCATATTTATTTCTTGGTTGGAGATAAATGCACATCACATTCACAACTTCAAAAAAAGAAAGGCCTTTACAAGAGCAATAGTAAGGTTCAAAAGCTTTTAGTTTGTACCAGTAGTAATGCAACACAAGACTAAACTCTTAAAAACCATTTAATGGGTGATATGAATATGAATCACAAGCAGGGCTGAACTGGAACCATACGTTAGGCATTCAACTCTGTTGTTCCTCTTGATTTTGCCTTTCCTACCAACATGCTCCCACAGCACCAAGACAGAGTCACAGTCAGATCACAATGAAAGCTACGCTGGTCTGCTACCTACAAAGATAAGTAGTGTCCAAATGAGAGGGGATTTATTGGTTTTGAAAAATCTAAAGAATTCAGTTAGAGTACAAACTCATGTTACCTCTTTGCTGGACTTATTTGGTTAGGACCCCTTACAAGGTGAGTAATGACACAGAAATTACCTGATAACCTTAAAAACAAATTTAAAAAAAAATAAACTCAAGAAGTGAAGAAAATATGGAACCATAGTGGATTTACTGAGAACTGAACATCCCTCCAAATTTGATAAAAAGACTAGATGAAAACTGGTCAGGGAAGCTGCCAAGAGGCCTGCAGCATCACTGAAGGAGCTGCAAGAATTTCTGACAAGTACTGGTTGTGTAGTACATGTGACAAAAATCTCCTGTTTTCTCTATGTGGCTGGACTATGCAATAGGGTCACAAGAAAGAAATATTTTATTACAAATAAAAATATCCAGGTTTAACTAGATTTTGCAAAAAATACATCAGGTCTCCCAAAAAAAAAAAAAATTAAACCACTGTTGAACTTTTTGGCCACAATTCCAAAGGTATATTTGGAGCAAAAGCAATACTGTGCATCACCAGAAGAACACCATACCTATGGTGAAGCATGGTGGTTGCAGCATCATGCTTGGGTGATGGAATTTCACCTTTCACCATGACAATGACCTAAATCATACATCCAAATCAACAAAAGAATGGCGTTACAAGAAGACAAAGCATTGGAATGGACCAGCCAGAGCTCACTGCCCAGTCATGATGTGCCATGCTGATAGACTCCTACCCAAAAAGACTGAATGCGGTAATTACATTATTTTTTTATTTAAATACTGCAAATTCAATATTTATATAGAATTTGCAGTATTTGTGTAAACCTTGCATCAGAAATATGTGGTTAGCATTTGTGTGTGTCAGTTCCACAAGCTGCATGAGAACAGACTTACTTCTCCTTCAGGTTTCCTCTAATCCTTCACCAGAACTAAACATTTTCATTTAGTTTGAGGCCAAAACTGTCAATCAAAAACAGGTCACAGAAATGACTTTCCTCCTCCCTTCTGTTCTATCTACTTATACTGCATTTAGCAGAAAGTCTTACCTTCATTCTGCCCTTTGGTTTTGTTGGGAGTCTATATTAGTGAACGTTTTGGGGACATATGTCAACATAATTCAGAAAGTGTTTGAATGCTACAACCAAGGATATGCGGCAGCTTTCTGTGCAAACAAAAGACTGTTTCATTGGATCTGTATTCATGCAGACGTCTCTGGTCATGGTCAGTTAACATGTAGCATGACTTTTTAACTCCAGATTAACAGTTTGACCTTTATATTGGTATTTGTAGGAACACTACTCACCTCTTGTCCTTTTCTCAAAGAGAGATGGCACACTTCAGACTCTATTTTTTGCAGGCACAAAGGGCAAACCATTTTAATGCCATTTTCCTCAAGTGCAAGTCTTTTTTTAAGCTAAAGAACATTTTGGTGACAGGATGGGAGAAAATAACCCTGTGTTTATGCTGATTAGGCTGCAAATGTGGCAAAACCTGCTCAGACCACTTCTTATTGCAAATAACTCAAAATTCTGAAGATATTTCTGTACTGATGCAGTTGGAGCAACATATTGTGCCAAACTGAATTACATTTTGCACAATACAGCAGGTGCTTAATTGGCCTACCTGCAGTCCAGATACTCACTCACTGAAAACTCTGAGAATGGAGGCCCCAAAAGGTTGAACAACTGAAATTCTATATCAAACAAGAAAGGAAAAAATTTGGATCCCAGTTCTAGCTCACATCAGTTGATTGCTCTGGTGACACCTTTCTGGGCTTGTACTGGCTAATCTTCCATAGAGCTAGTTAAGCTACTTCAGTCTGCAAATAGATTGCTGCTTCCTCTGCAAGCCACTCTGCAAACCCACCTTCACCTCAGCACATCCATTTCATTCTTTTCATGCAGTTTCTGACTTAAAATTATTCAGTCCATCACCTGCTCTGTTCTGTCAGGGTTTCTATGTACTCCCCCTAATTTTCACCATTACATGCACACTACTCACAAAAGATTAAGGATATTCAGCTTTCGGGTGAAATTTGAGGATGCACCTAAAATGCACTCTAACCTTTACAGGTGAACTTAATTTGACCTTCTCTACACCTTTGAATGCACATGTCCAACTGTTCAGTGTTTCAGTACTTTGTGCATAACTTGCTGTTCTCTAACAAGGTGCTTAATGGCAAAATTCACAACTGATGTTTGATCCATAAATCGACCAATACATTTTCTGGTTCAGTTAGAATTGGTATTTAAACAGTCCTCTTCATCGTGCTGTTCACATTTTGACATTGTGAAGCCAAGACGACCCCAGGCTGTTCTCAGAGGGAAGTGGCCACAGAGCTTA
>VUQH01062109.1:6536-22190 GCA_015106775.1 Etroplus canarensis | reverse complement strand
GTCCCCCCTGAAGAGTTGGAGGAGGTAGCTGGGGAGAGGAAAGTCTGGGCTTCTCTTCTCGAACTGCTGCCCCCGCGACCCGGACCCCCGGACAAGCGGTAGACGACGAGACGAGACGAGACACTTCAGTTTTTATTCATATTTTAAACAGCCTCTCGAAATTAGGGGTTTTGGGGTAATTGAACTTTGTTTCATGCTTGTCTCAGCTAACTCCAGGACAGAAAGCAAATACAAACATTTCTCAAAATTAGGTGTTATTCCTTTATATCTAATTATTGGTGCATGAAGAAAGAGGCTGTACAGCAATTTTCTTGAATGTATAAGAGGCAATGTCAGTTACCTCACTGATGTGATCTACAAATTTGAGGGTTATTATATGTACTAAAGTCAGAACTGTTCAATAAAGTCCTTCTTGAAAGGTCTGTTGTCTTGGATATCTTCTTATATTCTTTCGCTTAGTGCGCCACCACATATGTAATCACATCAATGAATCACGCAGAGGAAGGAAAAAAAGCTGAACATCTTCCATTTCTCTTCTTTTCTTAGTGATCATCGCGTCTCTTTTGTACAGCAACATCCTGTAATTTTCTTGTTGTAGGTAATTTGATTGGTTTGTTGCACCTATTCCTGTACAATGACTCAAGTAGCTATAAGCATAGTGTGACCTTATTGTATTCGACACACATCTGAAATCATTTTCTTCCCTCACTCGTGTTTTCATTAGAATTTCATGGTGTGGCTTTTGTTTTTCATTTTTGTCCTCTGTTATTCTCTTATCGTCATACAGAGCATGCTGTGCACTGCTGCCCGCTGGTTATGATTGCCATCCAACCTGCACAGTCATTTGCTATTCTGTTTCTCAGAAAATGAAAGTGTGGAGTAATGGCAGCTCTTTTATTGCCTATAACAAAAAGCATTTTATTGACAACATGCAAGACGGCAGAGTATGTGTGAATAGTTGTTGTCGCATAAAGGAGAAGGTTTTTCCTTCTTCTCGATCAATTATCTTCTTTTATCATCCTGCTTAAGATCAATAGTGAAAATTCTGTCTGCCTGGCAAAATATATTAAAAGATCTCATCTTCGCCCACCTACAGAGGTCTAATGTGAGACATCAGCTGAGAAAATCCACAAAGACTTCCCCGAGAACAATTTTCACCTTTTCAGAAGCTACGTTCTTTTCATCTGTGGAAATTAAGAGTGCTTCGGTGTGCAAATGAGACAGGAGTATAAAAAGATTTTTTTTTTTCTGTTTCTTAAGGGTGAACTTCAGGGCAAGGGCTCAATGGGCTCAATCAACACAACTGCTTACATAAAGGTACCATGGGGTATTTAAACTGTACAGCATGGGAAATCAACTGCTTAGCTGTATTTAATGATTTTGTCCTTAAGATATGTATAAATGGTAAAGAAAAAAATCTTAAGAGAAAGTGTGATTGCCTGGCTTTCATAAGAACCCATCTAAGGCATAACACTCAGAAAGGACTGTTTTGTCTGTGCTGCTTTTGCAGAAATAATATGATTTTTTTTAAATGCTTAGCAGACACAGTTTTTAATGAGCCCATTTTAAAAACTGTTCCATGGGCTGCCAATGCCACAAATATCACAAAATAAAAGTCTGGACTTTCTTGTCTTTCTTGCCTTTAGTGGATAAAATAACCAACAGAGGACATTTAAATTATAGTGAGTGATGGGCAAGAAACTGATCTCCTAGGAAAATAAAACACATAAATAATGTTTTCCTGCTCTCAGAGACTTAAAAAATATATAAAATTACAGGGGGAAAGAAGAGATTGAACTTGCCTTTCTTCTTTGGCAGCTTTATTGTTTTGTAGCAACAAATGGCTCCATTTTGTTTTGTTTTTTGGAAATGTGGGTCTGATTTTGAGGTGACATTGCAATTTGGATACCTATAGCTTGACTGAACACCAAGCACCCATGAGACGTGTCTTTAATGATAAAGCAACCGTAGGAGAGTTTAGTGATCGGTCTTGGAGGTGACAGACTGGTTTATTAAACCATGCCACTGCCTCTTGAGTGTTTTGGTGGGGATGTATGTTAAATAAGAAAAGAAAGATCTTCACATGAAACAATCTTGTTAGAAAGTAAAAATGTTCACTTAGTTTTTTTACACTTTTTTTTTAATATTTAGAGTGAAGTCTGGGGTTTTCTTGAAGGGTTTCCTGTTTTCCTTATTTTTTAGTGTGTACATTTTTAACATTTCTTTATTTAATCAGAAATGAACTTTCCTAGCAAGTGAACTGATATTATACCATACATTTAATGAGCACGCTATTAGGACCCACTGCACCTTTAAACCTTTTTCATAATGATTAGAAATACGTCAATGACAGGCAAATCCTTTTCCAGGTTGCACCTTACTGATGGAAAAATTTAGTATTTTCAGTGAGTCTGATTATCCTACCAAAGTTCACCATTACCCATATGGTGAAGACTGTGGAATCAAATTCTTCCACCAAAGGCAACAAATTGAACCAAGGATAAAAAAAATCTTCCACAAAGAGTTCATCCACAAATAAAAGGTAAATAAAATAACTGCTACACTTGTGAGTGTTAGCTTAGTTGTCATGATACCAGACAAACTGTGGAAAGTGTGGTAAGTTGTTAGTGTTTTGTATTTCTAATATAAAATCCAACTCCATTTCCAAAAAGATTGGGATGTTGTGTAAAATATAAATAAAACACAAAGTCTAGATTCGCAGATCTCATAAACCAATATTTTATTCACAAAGGAAAAAACCACATCAAATGTTGAAAGTGAGACATTTTAACGTTTAATGAGAAATACTAACTCAACTTGAATTTGATGACATCATCATCTCAAAAAAGTTGAGACAAGGTCATGTACGCCACTGTGCTGGGCCATTTTTGTCTGATTTAGGATTCTATCTGGTCAACAGTCCTGGGTCTTCTTTTTGGTATTTTGCATTTTGTGATGTATCAAATGTTCTCAGTTGGTGAAAGGTCTGGACTACAGACAGGCCAGTCCAGCCTCTTCTACTATGAAGTCATGCTACTGTAATAGCTGCAGTATGTGGTTTAGCATTTTCTTGCTAAAATATGCATACCCCCCCAGAAAAAAGTTCATGCCCCACACCACACAAAACTTCACGTCCCACACCCCAGTTTATCAGTTGCTAACAAAAAAGGATCCACAGTTAATTTTTCTTAAATAATGACACATTATCAGTGAAATAGCATTAGAAAATGTTTCTTTGTCATATAAAATTCATATCTATTCACCTTAGTTTCACTTAATATTTTTCACCTTGTTGTCTGCGCCCCACCTGCAGTGACTCAATGTCCCACAGTTTGAGAACCACTGCTATACACAGTATAAACAAATAATATCTGTAAGTAAAAGCATATTTGCAAGTGGATGTATCATGAAGTTATGATATAACTTCACAATCTTACTCACGGTATCGCGACCTTCACCACATAAAGAGGAGACAGACTAACATTTATTTGTCCTTTCATGCACATACTCCCTTTGTAGTCATTCAGTAAACTTGTTAGATGGAAAAGGGCTCAGGTCAACACCACTTTCTGGGCAACTAATGGTGCAGTCTGCAATATAATTTTCAGGCACAAAGTGTCAATCGTAGGCTTGGGTGCTGCCTTTCCGAATAATAAAATCCAGCTCTTGGTCTCTTCTGATCAACTGTATGCGTTTCTTCCTCATGGTTGTGTCAACCAGGAACGAATGACAAGAAAAGTAAGGCTGTTTTGGGGTACAGCAAGAAAAGCCTGGGACATCGCAAAAACTTCAGTTCTTCGACTGTGCAGTTTTTTTTCATATTTGCTGCTGTGTGATCAGGAAATCCTGCTACCCATTAACTGACGCATTTCTGGTGGAAAAATGCACAAGTGTGAAAAAGGTGTGTTGTTGAGGAAAGGGTGTCAGGGTTCTGTGCGAGTGCAGAAAACGTGGACCCAAGTGGAGGACTACTAAAGGCAAGACGCTTTGTTTTGCCAAAACTCACAAGTCCAAAAGTCTATAGCATAAGCTCCAGGCATGAAAAATCCACAGGAAACATGAAAACACACACAGCCAGGGATCCAACATTGAAAACTCAATACTGAACTGAAGAGAAGCAGAGTATAAATAGACAAGAACTAATGAGCAAACAAGAAACAGGAGGGAGAGGAGCACAGGTGGCAATAATCAAGGGCAGGAAGTAAAACTGAACATAATACACGAGACCAGACTTATTACAAAGTAAAACAAGAAACAGAAATCATCACAGGGAACATGACACAAGACTAAACTTGACGAAAGACAGGAACAGAGCAGGAAAATGCAACAATGGAAATAAACAAGGCAGGGCTCAACTAGAATATAGAAATACAAAAAGGAAGCAAATACAGAATTAAACATAGCCAAGGCTCAACTAGAGAATAAACATTAACAAGGGATGCAATGACAGAATATAAAACTAAACATGTCAAAACTGTAAACGAAACTAAGAAACTCAAAAGCATCCAAAACTCAAGACCACGGCAAAGGGAGGTCATACCTGCTGTTGGTCTGGTATTCCTAATATAGTGCTCAGTGTGTGTAAACTTTACAAATATAACTGTGTGTGTATATATCAATGGCTTTCATCACCCTTAGTTTAGTTAACATCGTGTATGTCCATTTTTACTGAATGTCCCAACAGTGTATTATTTCAAGCTCCAGAATGTTATCCGAAGTTGTTTCATGAAGGAGTCATATTGAAGTAAAAAAATAGGAAGTATGTAGTTGGAGTTATTCATAACTAAGTACTTTTAACAAACAGAATCTTGTTCAAGTTTGAACCAAGAACTGGTGGACTCAGACAGGCAGAACTCAGGCTCTACTTTTGCAGAAGGACTGAATGTGTCTGTGTTTTGTTATTTTGGAATTGTATGGGTTTTTGAGTTCCTTGTGCCATTTGAGTTTCTTGCAATTACCTTCCCAGTGTTTCCTTAGTTTAGTTATGTATTTCAGTGTTCTGCCTTCCCTGTTTATGATTAGGTTCTTGAGTTCCCTGTGTGTGTTATCTTGTTCCCTCTGTGGGTTTCTTATGTATTCCTGTCTTTCGACTAGGTAGCGCCTGTGTCTGGTTCTCTGTGTTTTTCTGTTCCTGTTTTATTTTAAAACCTGCCCAGTCCTGTGCATTTGCATTCAGATTACTTCCTGCCCCTGATTGTTGCCACCTGTGTTCCTTCCCTTCCTGTTTCTCATTTACTCGTTAGTCTGTGTGTATTTCTACTCGGTCTGCATTCAGTCCTAAGCCAGTTGTTGTCTGCTTGTGTTTGAGAGAGGGCTGTTCCTGTGTGCTGGATTTATTCTTTGAACTTTGTAATTCTGTTGGTGAGTGAGTTGAATAAAGTCTATTTAAGTTTGCCTGTCTGTGAGTGTGCATATTGGGTCCATCTCTGCTCTCTCAACGGAAGCATGACAGAATGTACAGTGGAGGATCTGAAGTAGGAGGAGGCTGAAGATTGAAAAGCCAGTGGAGAGTGGCAGGCTGGGATCCAGCAGGCTAAAGATTCAGTCTGCAAGTGTATAGGGGTAGCAGGGAGAAGGCTGACACACAAGAAGTCAAGAGCACAAAGAAAGCTAGCTGGCACCCTGAGAATCAAAATGAGAGCAGAAACACAAGAGAAAAGCCTGAACATTATCTGTTGCAACAGCTGACACACAACCTGTAGTGGATGAGAGAGCTGCAGGTGTGCCAGTTGGGGACCTGGAGGGAACTAGAGTGGCCGTGCCTCCAGGGATCATCACAAACACATATATGGGGTGCTTTCCATTATGATAATATGTCTCCTTGCTTCCTTCACATCCATCTCTTCCTTGCATCTTAGGTCCTGACAAGAAAATGTGAGGAAGAGGAACCAATGCTGCCAAGTGAGATATCAATGGTTGCAATTGTCAGTTTTAAGCGAAGCCCGTTTCCTGTGCTGTATGACTGGTGTGATTGTTCTCAAATGTCTTCTAAGCCTATAAAAAAAATAAGAGGAATGTTGATTTGAAACACTAAATTGATTAAAACCAGTGAAGATTTGTATAGTATATTATTGCTGTCTTTTATTTTACTTTTTTATATGTACAAAAGCCCCTCTCACCATGGAGGGTTGCACCAAGAAGGGCATCCAGTGTAAAACCACTGCCAAATTACCATTGCAGATTAATCCTCTGTGGTGACCCCTTGGGGAAAAATACAAGGGAGCAGCTGAAGGTACATTACTATGATTACTTACATAAGACCTCATTTCCTCCTCATTTCCCCAAGGAGCCTCCTTTCTCCTAATTTCTTACTCCTCCACTCCTCCTAGTGCAGTTAAGGAGTTGGTGGAAAAGGGACAATTTCGGGATCACCAGAGGAGAAATTGCTCTGCAGCCAAATGTGAAGCAGCTGGGATGAGAATTAGCACCTCCAAGTCTGACGCCATGGTTCTCAACCGGAAAAGGGTGGCATGCCACCTCTGTGTCAGGAAGAACCTGCGGCCCCGAATGGAGAAATTTACATATCTTAGGGTCTTGTTCATGAGTGAGGGGAGAGTGGAGTAGGAGAGTGACTGACAGATCGGTGCAGCGTCTGCAGTGATGCGGGTGCTGTAATGGTCTGTTGTGGTGAAGAGAGAGCTGAGTGTGAAAGCAAAGCTTTTATTTACCAATCAGTCTGTGTTCTAACCCTCACCTATGGTCACAAGACTCAGGGTCGTGACAGAATGAAATCACAGATGCAAGTGGCCAAAATGAGTTTACAGTACGCTGAAAGGTTTGTGGGTGAGGGGCTTGGTCATTCAGAAGAATTTCATAGCAGAGCTGCTGCTACTCCATATCAAAAAGAGCCAGCTGATTAGGTTCGACCATCTGACTAGGATCATCCCTGAGTCCTGATGTCCTATCGGGACGAGGCCCCAGGGAAGACAAAGGACACACTTGAGGGATACAATCTCTCAGTTGGCTTGTGAGCATCTTGGTGTCCCCCAGAGGAGCTGAAGGAGGAGGTCAGGAGAGGGAGGTCTGGGCATCTCTGCTTAGACTGCTGCCCCCGCAACCCGGACCCAGATAAGCAGTAGATAATTATTGAAAACATGGATGGATGGAGGAGAGAGGATACAAGAAAGCATAGGATAATGAAAAGCAAACAGAGAGAGAGAGAGAAAGGAAAAGAGGAAAGAAGCAGGGACAATACGAGGCAGTTGCACTCAAAGGATGGAAGGACCTATTTTAATAGCAGTTCTCTGAGTATTTTTCTTTCTTTTCTTTTTTTACTTTGCCATATTCCCATTGAAGTCTGATTGCTTATCTTCATCTGTGGATTATTCCAAGTAATTAAGCTCTTTTCATCTTCCTGTTTTCTTCTGTTGATTGCTTTTTAATGTGATAATACTGTGTGATTGCATACGCCTTTTAATGATAAAAGAGCTTTGCTTTTTTTCTGTCATGGCTTGTGGTGTGTTTTTGTAGTTTATAGACAACCAGGCTTTTGGCTTCACAGGAAATATTCCTCATTAAGATGAAATTCATTGTGTTTTCATGAGATTTGTTTACATGAAGATAAAGCTAGAAGAAAGCCAGCCTTATTTCTAAAAGCCCACCTGAAACCTACATGCTACACGAGATGTTGTTTTGAGGTATACTGGCCTCTGGTGATATTTTGAGTTACAGTTCCTGTTTTCACTGTTATTTTGTCGACTTTTTGTGATATCTGGTCTTCCTGTTTTAATTTTGTTATTCTAGTCTTCCTAGTGTTTCCCTGTCTATGTCCCCTTCGTCCTGTGTTCTCCTGTCACTGTGCCATGTTTACTGTGAGTCTTATTGTCTCTATGTTTTAGTTGTTTGGTCATTTACTGTTTTACTTTGATGTTTATTTTTGTTTTTGCTTTTTTCTTTCTGACTGTCTTCACCTTAATTCTGCTGTATTGCACACCACTTGGTCTTAAGCTGATACTGAGAAAATACAGGGCCAATATCGCTGAAACTGATACTTATAACTGAAAAGGTCAGCTTATGTGCTTTCACGTGTCATGATTTATGAGGTGAATTCATAAATTTGTTAAATCTGAATACATTTTCATGACAAATAAATGACTGAGATTTTTTGCCTTCTGCTGTTGATTAATCATGTGCATGTTAAAACACAGGGCCAATTTTAAGCAAGGTTTTTAGGCAAATAGAATTTATTTTTTATTACTTTACTGAACTGAATTTCCAAATATGAAACTTGCACAAAAATTACTAGAGATCAATACTAAAAAATACTTTTAATACTTTTTAAAAAATAATATTGATTGCTTCAGTCTGAGGTTTTTCTCTAGTAACAATAGTATAATTCTAAAATGTAATTCCTACCTTTCATTGCACTTCTTTCCTAAATCAACCCAGTACACTGAATAAATCTACCTGGATATTCTTTGCCTCTCTAAAAGAACTCTACTAGTGACCTCTGGCTCTGAGCCTGGGGTCTCAGTCAAAAGGATTTCCCTCGTCCTCTCTTTGTTTCTTTTTTAGTTCTCTTCTTTGTGGTTTTTCATCTATTTGTGTAAATTGTCGATGCTGCCATAGCAGCAAATAGCCTTTCTACACACACCAGTTTGCAGTGTTTTCATTTACAGCAAAAATATCACCACACATAGGTCCTCTTTCTCTCTAACATCATGTTCTCTCTCACTGTAGCCTGCATTTGTCTGCTCAGCTCTGCCTAATCATGTGACAGCACCACGGCAAATCACAGCAGAGCAGAGGAGTAGGATGAGCAAAGTGTGTATACAAGATATGAGAGGAGTTGTGTTTGCACTGGCATGTCCATTTTTGATGAAGCAGAAGCCATATATTGAACGTAGAGCAAACTGAAAATAAAGTATCAGTCCTATCATGCTAGTATCACTCTGACACCAATACTCACTTTGGTATCATTGGTATTGATATTTGGACCGACACATCCACCCCTCGCTCGCCAGTGCCGGCTATTTTTAGCTGTGTCTCATTCCTCACCTATTTCTTATCCCTAATCCCCCCCCAGTTGTTGCATTTGTTGTGTTCCTTGATTCTATGTATGATATTTTTTTGTAGCTCACAGCCATCTGGCAGTTTTACTCCAGCATCAGTAAGGCATTTTCTTTCAGAAAACTGTCACTCACTGTATATTTTTTCTTTTTTGGATCATTCTCTGTAAACCGTAGAGATTGTTGCACAAGAAAATTGAATTAGTTTAGTAGTTTCTTGACTACTCATACCAGCTTCTCCAACCATTCTACAAATTAAAGTTGCTTAAATCACCCTTTTTAGAAGAAGAAGAAAAAGAAGATACAGTTGAAACCAGAAGTTTATATACCCTGTGTAAAAAGACAAACTTTTTTCTCATTATCTGAAATTAAATCAGATTAAATTTCTCCTGTTTTAGGATAGTTAGGATTGCCAAAATTATTTCTATTTGCTAAATGCTGCAATTATGATAGAATATTTTAGAGAAAGTTTTATTAATTTCTTCAAAGTCAGAAGTTTACATACACCTACAAACCTGACTCAGCTACACCAGTTCTGTCAGGAGGAATGGACCAGAATTCCAGCAAACTATTATGGGAAGCTTGTGGAAGGATACCCAAAACGCTTGACCCAAATCAAGCAGTTTAAAGGCAATGCTACTAAATAGTAAGGAAATGTATGTAAAGATCTGACTTCAAAGAAAGTAATAAAATCTCTGCAGCTGGAATAGAGCGCCTGTCGCGTAATCCGCAGACCAATGCGGGACAGCAAGTTATCAAACTGGGCCACAGAGAGACGGAAGTACCGCTGAAAGCGGCCGTCATCCAGACGCAGCTCCTGGAGTAGATGGTGAAACTCACCGTACTGGGAGCGTCTCTGAATTATATCGTGAACCCAGACACGGCGACGTGCTTGCCGGCACCTTTGTAGAGCTCTCCAAAACAAATAAACCCAAGCTACTCTCAACATCATCAATTTCTTCCATGATGTAGAAATGAGGCCAAGGTTGGGGGTAGCTCCTCCCACACACAACTTCGCCTGACGCGAATTTGCGTGTGGTCACACTTTTGGACACGCGAATAGGGGCGAATTCACCGCGCGGTCAGACAGAGGCGGTGGAGGGGAATTTGCCGCGCGAATCACGTTCAGTGTGAACGTACCTTAAGAAAAAAATGTCTTTTTTACACAGTGCATGTAAACTTCTGGTTTCAACTGTACTTTATTGATCCTTCGATGGGGGAAATTACAAATCAATGCACTCTGTTTTTTAGTTATGTATGCACACTTTTACATGCACTTACACACAGCAGAACCAGTGGCATGCAGGGTTTGAAGGAAATGCAGGACAAGGCGGCCCATTGCAGGTGCCAGGGAGCACAGTGGCGGGGGTTCGGTGCCTTGCTCGGAGGCACCTCAGTGGTGCTCAGGAGGGGATGAGTCAACGCCTCTCTGGTCTTCAGTCCACCTCCATATATACTGCTCCAGGATGGGGACTTGGTTTGGTGGGTCTTGGGTGGGCCCCCGGGTCCAGGCAGGTCTCGAGCCGGTGGCCTCAGAAACACTCTGGTTCCCAACCAGGTCCTACAATGGACTGAGCCACTGCCGCCCCCATTTTCCCCATCGTAATGCTTGCAATGAACTTCAACAGGTCATCTTGACCATGTCTACACCCATGCGTACAATTAGTTGATGCTATGCAACTGGGTGATTAGATATTTGTGTTTATGAGCATTTGAATCGGTGTACCTAACAAAGTGGCTGGTGAGTGTTTTCTAGCTGTCTAGAAAGCCATGGAATATGTGTTTTCTAACAGGTCTGCTCTGAAAACACATGCACACACCATCACTGATGAATGTCTGTGGGTTCTGGTAAGCAAACACAAACCATATGTCAATGAGAAAGAGCAAGAAGCGACAATAATGTTAACACAAACAACATAATGTGTACCCTTTAGCTACACACAGACACATTTCACATTATCATTAAAAAAAAAACATACAAACACAACATTAGCAAGTTATGGGCACCGGGAATAAGCCAGATGTGCTACAATAATGCAAAAACTTATATGAGTGATGACTGCTATTTAATCAGCCAGAGCTTTGTTTTTTGTTGTTGTTGTTGTTGTTGTTGTTGTTTTTTAAACTGTTTAACTATAAATATTATTGATTGGTCACAGTGGATCACCAGAGAAACCATGCAATGCATTTTCTGTCTAAAGCCATCAGTCTGCTCCGCTATCAACTGTCTCTGTTTCTCAAACTGAAACTCTAAACAGATACAGTGCCTGACAAACACTGAGAAGATTCATTAAAAAGCCATGAACCACATTATGGCTGTGACCAGTGTCATCTTAACACAAATGCTTTTTTTGCTGCAATTTCATTCCAAAACTATCATAAACGCCATGGCACTGACCAGATTGCTGGAGTTAATAGCCAGTTGTGCAATTTGAGTTAACATTTTCCAGTCATTGCTTTTGGAGCAGTTTTTGGCACAAAAACAGTCTCAGGGTAATCATTGAATATGCTCTCAGTCATTTGGGTCATCTTCTGCCCCTGCTTGCTTGTCTTTCTCACATATGACATTGCTCTGAAACCCACCTATGTGCCATTAAATGAAATGCTTCCTGAAAAAAAAAATCCACCTTTGAGTGATTCTACTAAATGATGAAAAAACCCTTCTTTGGCGCTGCAAAAAGATGAATGGTGTGCAGACAGGTAACAAATGTGTTTTGAACAATCAGAAGTTTTTGTTCCACTTGTGAAGATGCTAACTTATTAACTGTCTTTAAAAGCACCACCCCCCTGCTCAACAAAACCCTTCATGGATTTCTTAGCACTGATGAATTCTTTTTTCTTTACTTATCCCTTTAACACTGCTGAAATTGTTGGGGCATCAGAGAACAGATAAATGGGAGAAATAGCTGTACCATCTCAACTTCCTTTTTTTGACAGCTGAAAGGAGATTGTCATGAGACCCACTTTTTCTGTGGACTTCTTAATTTGTCAGTGTGATGTATGAGATGCCTGAGATCTTCCCCTAGCATCTGATCTTTGTTGACAAAATTCTTGTTTGGAGTTCTGCTGTGAGTGTCTACATTTCACAAGTGTACAGAAAGATTGACAAGACAAGGGAGTGCAGCAGGTAGATTTTGGAGCACAGACAGATGTTCTCATCTGTCCACATGGTCTTAAATGCAGCTTTGCTACTCCAGCTGTTATCTGTGCTGTCCTTGCCAAAAACTCAGCTTCTGAGTTTTCATCTAATATGATGGAACCAAAGTACACAAAGGTCTTCACTATTTCCACTCTTGTCCAAATGATTCTGATCTCAGCATTGATGCTTTGGACATTGTTGGTCATGAGACAAATGTTTTCGGTGCTGCTCTCCATACTAAAACCTTTGACCACTTCATCAAGATGTTCCACCAAGCAAGCGAGGCCTTTTTTCTTTCCCTGTAATGCCATTAATGTCATCTGCAAAACAAAGGTTGGTGATTATCCTTCTTCTGATGGTAACTGTGCCTTTATGCTTTTTCAAGGCATCTTCCTTTATTCTCTCCAGGTATATATTGAAGAGTGGGAATAAGCATCACTGATGAACTCCAACTCTAGTATGGAACCAGCTGCTTATGCTGCCATTTAGAAGAACAGTGCTCATGAAAGCAGGAAGCTTCCTAATGTTAGCAGATAACTTAGTGCTTAACCCTCTCATCTAAAGTGGCCAAAATGTCACATCTATCTTTTGTGTTCGGTTTATGGGTGTGAGGAGCCACTGACTCGAGATATTTTTAAAATGCTGTATACAGAGAAAGCAGTGAACGTAACACAAGAAAGGAAAAAATAATAAGGCCACAGCTCATAATGAATTAAGTAAGATATTTCCATTCTGCTCTATAGATTGCTGACACCAGCAGTGGAAACAATCTTGAATGATCCACAAGCTATAAAATGATAATAGTGAAGGGACAAAATGAAAAACTGCTCACTCTTTCAGAAGAGAAACAGCTCTCCTGTTTTCAGTAGCTGGCAATAGCTTTTCACACAAAGTAAGTGGTCTGTTTGACTCTAACACAGCAACTCATTCACTTTACCACATTAGAACTCCATTTACACCCTCTGCTGCTCCTCACCTGCATCCAGCTGCCCCAAACCACTCTGTGACGTGATGCAGCCATTACTGATGTGAGAGCGCTAGGTGAGGAAAGTGTCTGACACAAACATTTCAGAAACATGGTCATTTTGTTGTTTTATACCTGCTCGTGTGCTGAACCTCGCCTCATCAAGAGAGAGGAAGAATGCTGATACACTTACCAACTGTCACAGCTACTTGTGGTCTGGAGTGATGAAAAGCTGA
The DNA here is from genome assembly GCA_015106775.1 of Etroplus canarensis. Lineage (NCBI taxonomy): Eukaryota > Metazoa > Chordata > Actinopteri > Cichliformes > Cichlidae > Etroplus > Etroplus canarensis. The sequence continues at coordinate 8,843 of VUQH01062109.1, read as the reverse complement.
GCCACAGGCAGATTTGAATGCAAAACACGCCCGTCTTATGGGCCGCAAGTGTCCTTTATGGAGATACATTGAACCACGTGCCTTTGGTAAGTTGCGTTTACACAGTTTAAATTCCAACCAAGTATTCCTCGATTATGCGTGAATCATATACCTATATACATTCAGATTCTAAATGTATTTATATCTCTATCCATAATCACATTCTGCTAACTAGATCACTGGGAATATGACTAACATGAAAGCTAAATTAAATCTTCAATAACATTTTTTTGGCTGCTGTTGGACAGCAGAATAAGCATTATTATCAATCTTTAAAATCTCCCCTTAGGTCTCTTTCAGTCTTTGCCAACTCCTAAAGCTCCTTGGATTCTTTTGGTGCTTAATGCTCCATTATGGTCATCAGCAAAACATTAACCTTGCCTGTCTGCTGTTTAGTGCCGCACCGGTAGTGTGAAACCAATTTAACTGAGCCATTTGCTGAAAATAGCTGATGAGAGCAGTGAACCTACATCAAATAGTAAAGTGAAGACAGAGTGAGTGACTCACTACTGTATGAGTTTTTAATATGAACATTTTGACTGATGCAGCAATGAACTGAAATTTATTTTAAGTTTAGTTTTCTTTGAGGTGAATGTGTTGATTAGAAAAAACCTAAAAAATATTAAGTTGTCTAAATTTTTCAGTGTAATGCTGCAAACTTTTGATACTGCATATTAGTGTAAGTGGAGCACAACCTCTAGGTGAGTTCTAGTTTTTTTTAATAACCAAAAAAAGTATCAGTGGTGTGTGTAAGATGCATAACCTGTTTCCAGATGTATAATATGTGTAAAAAATTTAAACTACATCTTACTTTTCAAGACAATTAAGAGATTCATCTTTTATAACTTCAACAATATTTTAATACTTAAATATGTTCTTGATTAACCCAGCCACAGGGGGGGCTACAAGCCAGTCTACTCCTGGTGCCATTCTCAAGCGTGGTTAAATGGGGAGGATTGCACCAGGAAGAGCATTCATGAAAAAATTTCAGACAAATTAAATATGCAAATTCATAATAGGATTTCCATACCAAATCAGTCGAAACTCAGGTTAACAATGTCCGCCCTGGGTGACGGTAGCCAACATAGTAGTAACTCTGCTACTACTGGCTGAAGACAAAGGAGGAGGAGAGGGGGCAGGTGTGTTAGGAGGCAGAGAGAGCGAGAAGGAAAGGTAGGAGTGCTGCCAGGCAGGAGGAGAAGAGGACGACCACAGGAGATTCATGGATGTAGTGAAAGAGGACATGCAGAGGGTTGGTGTGACAGAAGAGGATGTAAGAAATAGGGTGAAAGAGACACACATGATCCCCTGTGGTGACCCCAAAGAAGAAGAAGAAGAAAGCCTTCTTGATTATGTGTTGTTATTGTCTGCTCATAAAATTAATACCAAATGCAAAATGTTGCATTAAAAACTTAAAGAGCTCTTAAAAGACTCCCTAATGTGTACTCACTGTGTTGTTTCATGAGAACAGCTCATGAAAAATATAAGATACAGTATATGGACGAAGCCATATACAGCCACAGGAGCTTTTATGACTTTTATCTAACTCTATCAATCCATAGTACTGATATGGAGTTGGTCTCCCCTTTGCAGCTACAACAGCTTTCGCTCTTATGGGAAGGTTTTCACGAAGATTTTGGAGGCATTTGAGGACAAGAGAGCCTAGCTCACAGTCTTCATTCTACTTCACCCCAGAGGTGTTCAGTGTCGTTAAGGTCAGGGTTTTGTGTGGGCAAGTCAAATTCTTACACACTGGAACTAGGGGACACCGGGCAGCTTTAGAAAATGCATCCCAACCCTCCTCCGCCAAACTTTACAGTTGGCACAATGCAGTCAGCAAGTAATGTTCTCCTGGCATCCATCAGACTGCCAGATACAGAAGCACATCATCCACAGAACATGTTTCCACTTCTCCAGAGTCCGATGGCAGCATATTTTACACCAGCCCTCTTATGGTCCCCTGTCCGCCAGGTGTGGACCCACCTTCTTTCTATCTCTCTCTCTTTGGCTCTCTCTCGCCTCACTTTCTGTCTCGTGTTTGTTTTGTGTGTTTTGGATTGATTGTGCTTGATTGCAGGAGCAGGTGTGGCTGATTGTGTCGTGCCTCCAGCACACCTGCTCTCCATCCTCCTGATTCCAGGCAGAGGTTTATAAGCGAGGCGGATTCCACCGCTTGTTGCCAGATCGCTTACTTGTGCATACAAGTAAGCACGTCTGAGTTATCCCTTGCCAAGATAGTGTTTTAGTATGAGACCTGTTCTTCTCTAC
>VUQH01062094.1:0-14464 GCA_015106775.1 Etroplus canarensis | reverse complement strand
GATGAGTCTGCTGGATGAGTCTGCTTGGATGAGCCTGCTGGATGAGTCTGCTAGTCTGATGGATGAGCCTGCTGGATGAGTCTGATGGATGAGTCTGATGGATGAGTCTGATGGATGAGTCTGATGGATGAGTCTGCTGGATGAGTCTGATGGATGAGTCTGATGGATGAGTCTGCTGGATGAGTCTGATTAATGAGTCTGCTGGATGAGTCTGCTGGATGAGTCTGTATTTGCAAATGTCAGGAAAACATTACCCGTCTGACTGTACTGTGCCAATTATAAAGTTTGGTGGAGGAGGGATAATGCTAGGGGTTGTTTTTCTGGGGTTGGGTCAACATTTTTTTATAGTCAACCAAGTAACAAGAATGTTGTTGAAAAGTCAGTATTCTAACCAACCCATCTCACAGTGGTACATTCCATCTCCCCAATACTGAAAAGTCCCCTTCCTTCTAATTTTTTCAGTTTGTACATCCTTGCCTCCTATAGTATCTTGGTCCCTCTCACCAGACACACCAGTAGAGGACGCTAAGAAGAAGCAAGAACAGACAGGCGTCTAACAAAGTGAGACACCTTAAATTCTTCACCATGGTCGGATCAATACCTGTTCTACCTGATTTTGTTCTTCACCAAACTGATGATGGTGGGATAAATGATAACTGTTGAACAGTTCTGACCCACCTTTGGCTTTCCTGTTGGAACGTGCAAACATGCAGCAGCGGTCACACAGCAAAGTCCTTGAACTGCTGATGAGCTGTGACACCACAGCTGTCAATATCATTTAGTCTGATGAAGACCAAAGTGAACAGATTCTCATCAGCTTCTCTGCTCCAGATAGGCCAACTGACAGCATGATCAGAGTCGACCATCGAGCCTTTTTCCTGTACGTTTATTTAATCAGGCCGAGTCTGAGCCTTAATGAGACACTTCCATGACTCATCTTTATCCTGCAGCCCTTTGCCACTGATGTGATGTAAAGTGACATGAAGCCACTGGCACAGCTTCTGTTTTTATTACCTCTGTCCTCACTTTAGGAGTGACATCTGGGCTCCGCTCAGGAGGTGAAAATAAGACCACGAGTCACCTTATCTTTGTTATCAGAGCACCACCTGACCTCACAAAAGCTGGATGGAGTAAAATCTGTTCAAAGAAAAGTGTCTACCTCAACACCGGACTGTCCATGAAGTAGGCTTACACCCATCCTTGCATCCATTTTCAACCACTTTCCCAGGGCCCAGGTTGCAGAAGCAGTCCAAGCGAAGATGCCAGTCCTTCCACACTCCACCACCTCTTCTAGCTCTTCTGAAGGATTTTAAGGTGCTCCCAAGCCAGCCAAGAGATATAATCTCTCCAGTGTGTCCTGGGTCTGTCCTGGAGTCTCCTTCTGGAGTATTCTCCTCACCTAGGAGGAGTTCAGGAGACAGCCAATGAAAATCCCAAACTTCCAGTGTGAAGGTGTAGCAGCTCTACTCTGAGCTCTGACCAAAAGACAGAGCTCCTCACCCTCTCACCCTATCTCTCAGGGAATCTCCTCACAGGGAGGAACTAGCAGCAATGTTGCAACCAGAGACCATAACTGACTATTTATGAGCGTAGAGAATTGTTGATTGACATACAGGATGAGTGTGTGATAAATACATCAGGAGATTTTCTTGGTAACTGGAAACTAAAATGTCCACTAGAGACCAGCCATCAACTACAAAGCAAAGCACAAGGACTGAATCGCTTCCTGGACGTCACTTAAGGCTGAAAACAGCCACCCTATAGAGGAAGCTCATTTCTGATGCTTGCATTTGCGAGCTTTTTCTTTCGGTCACTGTCCCCAGTTCTTGGACATGTATGACAGGAGGAACATACCAGTAAATCCATCAAATCAACAGCTTCGCTTTTACACTCAGCTATACTGGCACAGCATCCAGATCATGTAGACATGCCATCGATCCATCCCGCTCCATTCTTGTTAACAAGACCTCCATCTGAGGAGCCAGAGGGGGCACTCCAGCTTTGTCATGCTGTTTACAATCATTTTAAAAAGTCACTCCATGACAGTGGTAATATTACAGTGTGAGACACATCCACCACCAGTGGTTTGCATCTTTGAAGATGATAAAGACACAGTTGAATCTTTTTTTGTTTTTTTACTTTTGACCCAGAACAGGACAGCATAACAGGAAGTGAACCTTTGCAAAACAACATACTGGTATAAATATTAAGACGAGTGTGTGTGTGTGTCAGGGTGTGCTGGGTGGATGTGCACAGCTCTGATCATTCTGAAGCTGGTATGTGGAAGAGAGGAAACAAGAGATGCCAAAAATAAATATACACACATGCACAGAAGTAATAATGGTGACAATGAGGGAAAGGACGGGCAAACTGTCTGTGGTCGTCATGAACAATGGTGGCTCATGAGGTCAAGGTCAGTCATCAGTATTTTTGTTTTATGCTCTATAAACCTGAAATTAAACCATAATTGGTATTCTTTCCAGACTAGTATATGGGGCTTTGATTCAACAGCAGATCCAACGGTAGGGAGCTGACCTAATGCAAGACCTCCTCAAATAACAAAATCGCCCCCACGCCCAGAAGAGGGAGCCTGTTTATTCAGGGGTCAGTAGTCTTAGCTGCTTTCATATTGAGTGTACTTAAGAGGATAGAGACTATGACCTGGCCTACCCCCTCATGCAGCCCACTCCTGAGGGTCCCCAAAGCCCTGCAGATCCATGTTACCCAGCTACCATCAGATCAGAAGAAGAGGAGGAAACAAAGAGCTGCTTTTGTTCTTTTAAAGTTTCCCGTCTTTGAGCCCAGAAGCATTGGATTCAGCTGCATTTTGTCTGAAGATGCAAAAAGATCCCTGATTTTAGTCTGCAGTAAACTTCAGGCAGAAATCTACATGACCGCAATCCACATCTACAAACCAAAAACAACAGGACACGAAACAACACGGCAAACACCGGCTGGTTTGAAATCTTACACGTACCAGTTTTGGCATTCACCTGTCACTCAAAGAGGTCAAGCCCCTAACTTTAAGCATCGTCAATCCAAACAGCAGAGTTAGATACAAATTCATCTCCAGTACAGTTGGTGTGAAGGTGGAATAACCTTTAGTTTTTGCATCAGCCCCTAAACATGTTTATTTCTACTGTAATACTGGACATTTTAACATGGTAGTCAATGGGGACTGGCTCACTCTTGGAGCCAGCCTCAAGTGGACATTACAGGAACTGCAGCTGTTGATAACATTGTCCTCACATTTCAGTCCTGAAAGCTAAGACTCGGTTGAATCGAGTGATGAAAAGGTCTGTCTTTCCCGTTTGGTTTACTCCGGGGAAGACACACTCCTGAGTTTAGTTTCCTCTACCACCACTGTGAAAAATAGACTTTTTTTGGGTCCTGGCTGTTTCTGACTAAAACCTCATGTGCATTCATTTACACACAGCTCTCTTAAGGTCCCATCATAATATTTAATATATTGGGTGGATGTCTGAACTTTGACTGGGCCATTCTTTCTTTTTGATGTTTTGCTGTTGTGTATTTGCTCTGCACTGGGGATCATTGTTCTGTTGCATGATCCAGCTTCAGCCAAGTTTTAGCAGTGGGACGAATGGCTTCACATTCGTCTGTTTAACACTTTGGTATACAGGTGAGTTTGTGGTCAACTCAGTGACTGCAAGGTGCCCAGGTCCTGTGGCTGCAAAACAAGCCCAAATCATGTGTCCTCCACCACCGTGCTGACAGTTGGTTTGAGGTGTTTGTGCTGATATAAAGGTCAGTTTAATTCTGTTCAATTATATTTATATTACCCCAATTCACAACAAAAAATGTAGCCTCGAGATGCTTTATACATTGAAGCAAAGATGCTAAAGTACTAAAGTGAAAACCCAAACAATCAGACAATCCCTCATGAGCAGCATCCGGCAATGGTGGTGAGGAAAAAATCCCATTTAACAGGAAGAGACCTCCAGCAGAGCTGGAGCAACCTGCCTCAGCTGGCTGGGGGATGAGGGGAAAGAAATAAGAAAAAAAGAAAGCACAGAGAGACAAGGGCAAACCAAAATCCAAATGCAGGATGCAAAGCTAGGTGACATTAACTGAAAACTGAATCACCAAAGAAGTGCATGACACAGCAAAATGGAGAGCAGAGACATCAGACAGGAAGAGGAAACAGGGCTATGAGGACTGATTAGGGCGTGATTAACAGGAGACATCGGTAAAAGCAACTAACACAGGTGGGGACACTTGAGGACTGAGGAGAAGACAGAGACATGAAGTAACCAAAAGTAAAATACCAAACACAGTCTTCCTAGCATACATTAAACTAAACTTAGCTGCCCAGCAGACATTTTGACCTTGAATCGACAGCCTGGTGGTTTTTCGTTGACATCTAGTCATGCTTGAAAAATAGTCCCAAAATGAAAGTTGAACCGCAGAGGTTTCTTCCACCATGGATGTAGTTTTTAAATGAGACCAGCTGCTGGACCTTCTGGAGAGGAAAGTTACCCCAATCTTGTCTGATATGTGTAGGATTCCAGTTGCTCAGCAGTCCTGAGTCTCCTTTGTGGTATGTTGTTTCATGATGTGCTAAATGTTTTCAGTTGGTGAGAGGGCTGGACTGGAGACGGGCTAGTCCAGCACCTGGACTCTTCTATTATGAAGCCATGCCATTGTGAAAGCTGCAGTATGTGGTTTAATGTTGTCTTGCTGAAAGATGCAAGACCTTCCCTGGAAGTGACATAGTTTGGAGTGGAGCATATGTCGCTCTAAAACCTGTACATACCTTTCAACATTGATGGTGCCTTTCCAGATGTCCAAGTTGCCAGCACCATAGGCACCAGTGCGCCCCCACACCATCAGAGATGCAGGCTTTAGAAATGAGCACCAATAACAAGCTGGAGGGTTCTTCTACTCTCTAGTCTCAGTTAGGTTTTTGGCCATGTCCTTTGCTCACAGAGATGTCTCCAGATTCTCAGAATCTTTTGATGATATCATGTATTGGAGATGATGGAATATTCTTTGCAGTTTTACATTGAGGAACATTATTCTGAAATTGCTCCACAATTTGTAGACACAGTTTCTGTCAGATTGCTGAACCTCTGCCCATCTTTACTTCTGAGAGACTCTGCCTCTCTAAGGTGCTCTTTTTATACCCAATCACATCACTGGCCTGTTGCCAATCAACTTCATTAGTTGCAACATGTTTACTTGTTTACTACTTACTTTTCCAGCCTTTTGTTGTCCTCGACCCAACTTTCTTAAAATGTGTTGGTGCCATCTAATTCAAGATGAACTAATATTTTTCATAAAATAGTGAAATAAATGCCTCACTTTCAGCATCTGATATATTTTTTATGTTCTCTAGTGAATGAAATATTGGTTTGTGAGATTTGCAAGTTATTGCATAGTGTTTTTATTTATATTTACACAACATCCCAAACTTTTTGGAACTGGGTTTGTGAATCAGATTCAGGAGAGTTCAGTCCATCCATCCATCCATGTATCCATCCATCCATTCATCCATGCATCCATGCATCCATCCATCCCTGCATCCATCCATCCATCCATCAATCCATCCATCCATCCATCCATCCAAGTTGCAAAGCACCAGTTAGTGTTAAAACCTGCTGATAGCTGTCATAATAAAGGCATTTTCAAAGGGAATCTAATTAACTTCTTACTACTTGTGAATTCTGTCATCCTCATCATGGTTAAAGAGCATCTATTTTACTGCACATGTGAAAAATGTCAGGAACATAAAGTCTCTGCTTTCTTAATGCTGGTGTGACTCGGTTTTCTAAGCTTGTTGCTTGACCACTCAGAGCGAGTGTTGTTGTAATGTCTCAGGACTCCTTATCACCAAGCTGCAGCACTCAGAGGTTTCTGGACTCCAATGCAGCTCTCCAACCATGTCATTACCTTCTTTATCTATTTCTCCAATCTGTGATTACTTTGTGGGCGATTTGTTTCTCATAGGTCAGAACTGAATTGACTTCATAACCTGCTGAGGGTGGGGGTGAAATCAATACGGGCTGCTTTGGTGAGGCTTCTCTCTGATCCGTCTAAATCGATTGTCACCAAGAGGGGATTCAGAGGGAGCTGCTGGTTGGTGGGGGTAGAGGGTGATATGAAAACCAGAAAAAAATGCACGGTGCTGGAGTATCGACAAGCTTCCAGCAGTATTGAAGGATTAAAGCTGCAGGTCTCCAATAGGTCCACTTTGTTAACAGATCGATAGTCCGATCGAGCCGAGAGGCTGAATGATGATCAAAGGATGATTGAATGATGATCAAAGGAAAGTACTGTACGCTTACAGTGAGGGGGAGCAGGGCTGATGAGCTGCTGTCTCTCCATGTTTTGAGGCTGTCAGAAAAATCATTAATCATCAGAATGAAGAGAAGCAGCAGAAGTAAACACTCATCCTACAAGAAATTTATAAAAATACTTAAATCATGTCTGGTAAATATTTTCTAATGAGGCTCTAATTAAACAGCCTGTAGAAGCCATAATTAGTGTCCTTTTGGTTGCCATGTTGTGGAAAAAGTTCTCCTGAGTGACACTTTGGAAACCAAGTCAATTCATTCAAAGGAAGTAATTTCTGCAGGAGAAAAAGTAAATGAGTTGGTCTTAATATATTCAGAGAGAAAACTAATGGGAAAGAAAAAGTCAGTTTATTATTCATCTGACCTTTGTGGTGCCTGTTTGGTTACTACATTTAGAACTTATTTTTTATTCTGATTCTGGTTTATTTAATCCTCTGGGCTGCACCGAGTACAATTGCTGGAGATTTATTGATGAAACTCTCCTGTTCCACCCTAACCCAAAGGGGCTCAACTGGATGGAGATCCAATCATTTGACTGCAGTGAACTCACTGTGATGTTCAAGAACTCAATCTGAGATGATCTGAGCTTTGAAGATGGGTACAGTGTGGCCAGCAACACTCAGGTAGGCTGTGGCATCATCCCAATACATAGTTCCCACAAACACTTGTTTTTGTCACATGACCTCCTTAGTGACACCATCTTTGTTGGCAAGCTGTACTTGTTTATAAACACTGCTGTTTATCTCCCCCGTGAATTTTAAAACTGTTCTGATTCGACTTGTGATCAAAATCATGGAAAAACAAAAGGAGAAAGACGATGTAGAATCATGAAGTAAGGAGGACAGAAAGAGATACAGTGAGAAAATCGGCGTAATAGGTGTGGATCCAAACTGGTTAGCAAAGGAAAAGCTGAACCATGAAGTTTCAGCATTGCTGCTAATTCAATACTCTGACGATGAAAGACGTTTTATTGGCGGTGAACTGACGTTAACCTGCCGTTTATCACGCGCAATTCCTGTTGCATTCCCAGCATATTCCCAGTATTGCCGATAATAGCCGATCAAAACGGCATGACCAGGGGCAATGATGCCAAACGATATCATCATCGTGAGTTCATCCTGAACACCACGGCAACGCGCCCGGGGTCACAACGTGAATGGCGGCCTTTTGACAGGAATAAAATGGCAATAGATCTTCAGGAACCCAATTTTCAGCCATTTCACACAATTTTGTGCCATTTTGATCGGGAACGCTAAATCGGCACGGATCGCCATAATCGGTGATATTACGGCTCCGGTGGAATGGGGGTCTAAGACGTGTACCACACAGCTTTTATACCAGCGAGACGTTCCAGGCCTACAGGTCACTGGAGGCGTCTTTAGATAGTAAAGTTTGCCAGCCCTTGGTTTGGATATTGTGTATTTCAGCTTTAATGAAGCTGCAGAAATTCCACCTAACTTTCCTTTGCATGATGCTGCTGTTTATTGATTGTTGGGGGTTGTTTCATTTTTTCTTCTGGATGGTGCAGTCCAGATTGAGGAGGTGCGTGGGCCAGGTCTGGCCCTCAGGTTATATTTTATCCATGCGTGAACTAGAAGGTCATTTTAGGGCCTAAGTATAAATGCATAAAAGACCATTAAACACACACATTTGAGCTGAGGAAGCAGCAGCATCTCACCTGTTTCTCCACACAGCTTCTTCCATTCACTTTGAATGGAACGGTTATCATCTGACTCATTTTCTTCATTTTTTTCTGCAGTCGTCCCGGAGGTGAACATAATCAGTGTTATTAAAGTCTGAATCTTACAGAGAAGTTTAATTCGTACATCATTGCACCCTTTAATTAGAGATGAAACAAAGTTAGGAACCAGCCCCCCCACACTGCACATCCTCTGTGACTCATCCTGATTTAATTTTTGAAACGAGGTTCGTCCGCGGCTGTGATCGGACAGGTTTTGTGAAAATGGAAATGTAGCTCCTTTTGAATGGATTCACGCTCTCGGCTTTCAATTAGCACAGCCGCGCCGTGACAGATGAAGGGGAAAAGTCATTTCCTTTTCAAGCTCTGATGTGAGTAAAAGACGAACCGGGCCGGGGGGGGGGCGAGCGATTCCATCCTGAAGTTGAATGATCCGAATTAAAGTCCCGAGGCGTGCTCGCTTCATTCTGATGTTCCCACGGGAGGATGTCAGGATTTTACTCGCAGATTTGCAGAAGGCCGTCTCACTGTGAGGACGTTACAGTTAGAATAACTCATGTTTCATCTCCATTTTGCATCTTTCTCATGGTTCTTTAATCCTGTCTTGTACAACTCACATTTCAAAGAGTTCGTCATCCAGAGAAAATCACATCTGAATTACAAACGCTTTTTATGATGTATCAGTGCTGTGGTAAAGGTTAGACAAGGTTCACACACACGTGATGAGATTTCAGGGAAGAGCAGAGTTTGGGTTCAAATACATTGCATGGCCAGAAGTATTGGGCCACCTCACAATGCACCTACAGGAGCTTTTATGACATTTTAAATCCATAGTCATTAACATGGAGTTGCCGCTTGCCCACAGGCAAGGCAGGAGACTGCTGGAGGCGTGGTCGAAGCCTGACAAACTTTAAATCCCAGCAGTGGCAATGTGCAAAGTTTACAGTGATAGTAGGAGAGGCCTGACCCACTCAGACCCACCCAGTGTCACAGTGGATGGGAGCAGACCTACATGCTGACAGACACAGATGGAAAAGTTTAAGAGGTTTTAATAAAGAGGATGAAAAAAAACACTAAGTATCAGCGAATGTGCACAGGCTGGGCAGTGGATGGGTGAATCCAGAAGAGCGATCCAGAGGTAAGTCCAGTTTCCACAGGAAGCATTGGTTCTACTGAGAGTGGGTCAGGCGGGGTCTCGTGACCTTATCTGGGTGGGCGTCTTGGTCAGGCTGGAGGAGCAACAGAGGGGTTAGGTAAGTTCGTGGAGAAAGCGAGATGCGACTACACATGAACATATCTTAGCCAGGCTTACACACAGCTTAACGTTCAGACTGCGTGTGGAGGAAACTGCTGGGGTTAAATACCCAGCTGATGGAAGATCAGGAACAGGTGAGTCAGCACACGCCACCCTGGACACGCCCACACCTAAGGACTGAGCAGTCAGAGGTCATGAGTCCTGCCTGACCCCCGACAGAGAGAGAGAAAGCAAGGTGGAGAAACGATAGAGGGGCAGGTCTGAACCTGGAGGTCGGGGGACCCGGACACACAGATGATGTTTTATTTTTTTACAATGTAGAAAATTAAACATTTTTAGACAAAATTCGATGTTTAAAAAAAGACAGCAAATTTCCTCACTTACTTTGGTGTAGGACGGGTCATGCGTGATATCTGTATTTGTAAAAAGACCTGAGCAAAGCTAAGTAACTTTTCTAAAGCTATCCTATTGGTCGGACTGTACGCTGACTCAGGCTCACAGGCTGTATGTTTGGCACCAGTGGTGTAAATTATTGTGTTATGTGTACAGTGTAGTGTTAGCATCTGTATCATCATAATATCATATCAGTAGCCCAGTGGTTTTATGATACTGAAAATTTCACTTTTTTATGATGTAAAAACTAAAGTAGACAGTAAGAGTTCAAGCACATAAGTATAATCCTCTTTCTTAGAAATATCCCATTGTCCTATCATATACTAGTGCTGATAGGAAGGGCCCCCTCTGAATTTTTCCTTGGGCTCCAACAGACTCTAGGCTCACCCCTGCTTGGTCCCCCCTTTGCAGCTCTAATAGCTTCCATGCTTCTGAGAAGGCTTCCTGCAAGACTGTGAGTGTGAGAGCTGCTGCCCGTTCATCCAGAGGCGTATTTGTGAGGTCAGCTGTTTGTTTGTACAAATGACCTAAACTAAAATTTGATGAAGATATGAAGATTGTGGGTCGAATTACAACCTGAATGTGTTTTAATGGCTTAAAGTTAATCAGATGACCCCCCCTCCAATAAGACTTGGTCAGTAGCCTATAACTGTTATAGCCTACTGTATACAGTGAGTATATCTAGCGTCTTTTAAAGATCTTGTGCCAATAAGCAGGTAAAATACATTTTACTCAGCTAATGCTGAAGTTAAATATCAGTGGGTGGATCCTTTTATAGCCTCTTCATTTAACCGTACATGCACTTTTTAATTGGATCACTGACTGTATCTGATATAGTCACATTATCTATGGTTGCGTTCAGCACAGTCAGACCTTTCCAACATACATCCACATGTCCCAGATAAACCAGCTGAAAAGTATCTGAATCCTTTCATCACAGATGCTCATATTTGACATTTCTGCTGGTTGTTCTTCTGTGTTTGTAGCAGGATTTTTACAGGAATTCCGTGTCCACAGTCAGGCCCAGTTTGGGACGACTCAGAACCTCCATTATGAAATTACATGAATTCACGTGTAGTGCCTCCCGTTCAGCTTGGCATTAATTCAGGTTTTTAATTTATGGGGTGTCCCACAATATCTGTGAATTTAACCTCTTTGAGAGTAAAACGTGTTTATAGAAGAATTGGTTCATATGTTACAGACCTGAGAGAATATGAAAAACATGGTTGCACTTTCTTCTTTGTCCATTAGGGTACCTGAATTTCACTGCGCTATTTTTTATGTTTTTAATTTTTTTTAGTGTCTCAATAAACAGATACACGACATGGATGACCTGCAGGAGTTTATTATAGATCCATGCACATTTATATGTTGTTGGTCCCCTCTTTGTAGCTAGAACTACTTTCAGTCGTCTAGGAAGGCTTTCTTCAAGATTACTGAGTTTGACTCTGGGAATTTTTGCCCACTGATCAAGAAGAGCATTCATGAGGTCAGACACTGATGCTGGATGAAAGGGCCTGGCTCACAATCTCTCTTTTATTTCATCCCAAAGCTGTTGGATTGAGTTCAGGGATCTCCCACACTGAGTTCATCCAGCCATGCCTTCCTGCACCCTGCTTTGTGCACTGGCCACAGTTGTGCTGGAACAGAAACGGTCTTCGCCAAACTCTTTCCCCAAAGTTGGAAGCACAGAATTGTCCAAAATGTCTTGGTAAACTCACACACTAAGATTTCACTTCACTGGTCCTAAGAGGTCCAGGCCAACCCCAGTACAACATCCCCATAGCATTTTCGCTCCTCCACAGTGAAGTCTGGTATTCACCAAACCCAGACTCATCCATCAGACTGTCAGATAGAGACGAGTGATTAGTCCACACAACAGGTTTCCATTGCTCTGATGGTGGCGTGCTTTACACCACTCCATCTGACAGTGGGCACTGTGCTTGCTTGTGATGATACCCCTTACAGATGATGGTGGGAATCTCCAGAAGGGAAGAAATTTCACCAACTGACTCGCAGCAAACATGGCATCCTATTACAGCACCACGCTGGAATTCAGGGAGCTCTTCAGATGTTTGTAAAGGCAGACTGCATGGCTGGGTGTTGATTTCATACACCTGTGTGACTGAATGAAGCACCTGGATTCAGTGACTGAGGTGTGGCACAGTGCTATCAGAGGGAGGGAAAACCCTGCCTGAAGAGGCTTTCCTGAAAGCCACCCATCCAGTGGCTTCAGCTGGACCGGACAGATGCCAACGGCCTGCAGACACCTGAGAACCTCACATCAGATCTGCTCTGTGTTTGGCCTTTTTAAGATGCGCAGGTTGGAAATAAATGCAATACGAGGTTTGAAAGCTCCCTAACTATGGACATTTAGAGAACACGACTTTATTAAGATGGACCTCACGTTGACAGCAAACTATGAAGCAGCCACAGCCATCAGAAAAATGGGAGAAATGTGGCGGGAGGAAAAACTTCAACACTTTGATCTCAAATCACTGAACTTTATGTACAGAAGTTTCATAAATCACTTTATCTAATGACTCTATTTTAAAAAAGACTCAACTGCCACATAAAACTGATGTATAATGCATCAGTCATGTAGTATTAAGATGATTAAATTTTATGAACTTACTGGCTTTATGGTCTTTGTATAGAGTCTTTGAGGGGAGGACGGGATCAGTTTATTAAAATGTTATGGCAGTCATTAATTATGTAAAATCAGGCACCGCTGCACAGAAAGATGAATCTTCAGTTACTTTCCTCCTCCCGTCCTACTTTCCCTGCAGGCCTGGTGTCCCATTACAAATCTCTGCCGCTGCACCAGGAACCACACGGCAGAGGACCGGAGTTCACATTCACATACATTTCCACATCAGAAGGTTCACGCTGACAGGGTCCTAACCTGAAGGAAATGCACAACATCAGGAGACACTGTCAGTAAGACTCATTCTAACACACACTTTAGATTTTCAGCGCCTCTTACCGTACATCTGCTGCAAATCACTTTAGCAAATATAACCAGGTTATTAGTAATCACTGCAATTTTTATGTTGTTAACTCACCGTGAAAATATAGTAAAATAACTGCTTAAAAAAGAAAAGAGTTCCTTCCAGAATTAAATAATGCTATGAACAGATTCTGGGGCAGCTCGGTGGTGCAGTGGTTAGCACTGTCGCTTCACAGCAAGAAGGCCCAGGTTTGAATCCAGCAGCTGGCCAGCTCGGGCCTTTCTGTGTGGAGTTTGCATGATTGTGAGTTCTCTCCAGCTGCTCCGGCTTTCTCCCACAGTCCAAAGACATGCAGAGGGGCTACTTTAATGGGCGATCCTAAACTGACCATACTTGTCAGTGTGAGTGGTTGCCCGTCTCTCTGCATTGGCTCTGGCATGGACTGGCAACCTGTCCAGGGCGTACCCTGCCCTTCACCCTACGACAGCTGGGATAGGCTCCAGCACCCATGTGACCCTGAACTGGATAAGCAGAAGAAAATGAATGACTAAATATGAACAGATCATGGAAAGATGACTATTATGATGTTGGGTCCCAAACATAATTGTATTCGGTTTTTGAAATTGGCTTGAAATAATTTAATTCTGGCCACAGTCCAGCCTGGACTTTTGTGTTGTCTTGTACCACAAGATGGTGCAGTGAGTCAGTGCAGCCTCAAGTGTGCCCTGATAAGGAAGGACAGGGGTTCTAGTAAATCAAACTGCAAACAGTGGCTGAAGCACCTGGAAATGGACTCTTACCACCTGGAGAACCAACTCAAAAATAGAAATCACGCTTGATTGCATGGGAGGGAGTATGATTAATGTGTAGCTATCCACCCACTTGTGTGGAAAAAACAGAGTAAGTACAGTCTGCACCTCTGTGCAAACACAGTGGGTGAGACAGAAAGAGACAGCAGGGAGTGAAGCAGATTTCCAACATGAAGAGAAAGTTTATACCATCCAGAGAGCAGGGAGTACTTACTACAGTGCACGTGTCATGGTCCTGGGTTTTTTTGTATTCTAGTTTTGCATGTTTTGTTAGTTTTGTTTGTGATTTTGAGCTTCTTAGTTTTTATGCTCTGTTTGTGTCTGAACATCAGTTCTAGCCCGCCTATATTTAGTATTCATTGTAAACCATCATTTCGGATTTCGAGCTTTTGTTCTAGTTGTATTTTGGGAAAACCAAAACTCTTCTTCATTTCTACCCTCAAGCAGGCTAGGATTATTTGGGACCCAATGTATAAGAAAAGTGGTTTACTCGGAGGCCATTTAAATATACGTAGTATGGTATCAAAACGGGAACAATTCCAACATTTGATATGTGATTTTAATTTAGATTTTTTTTGGTTTATCTGAGACATGGCTTAATAGCACATCACCTGAATCAGCAGTAGCGTTATCAGGTTTTAATGTTTTCAGGAAAGATAGGGGAAGAATGTTGTGCAGAGTTCAAGGAGGAGTTCAAGGAGGAGTTGAGACAGGCCCTGGGTGGTGGTGACAAGTTACCAGATGACTGGGAAAGTACAGCTGAGGTGGTGAGGGAGACAGCCAAGAAGGTATTTGGGGTCTCATCTGGACAGAGGAAAGAAGACAAAGAGACTTGGTGGTGGAATGAGGAAGTACAGGAAAGTATTCAAAGGAAGAGGCTGGCGAAGAAAAAGTGGGATAGTCAGGGAGATAAAGAAAGTAGACAGGAATACTGGGAGGCTAAGCGTGTAGCAAAGAGAGAAGTGGCAAAGGCAAAGGAAAAGGCTTATAGTGAGTTATATGAGAGGCTGGACACCAAGGAAGGAGAGAAGGACTTGTATCGA
>VUQH01062092.1:0-15522 GCA_015106775.1 Etroplus canarensis | reverse complement strand
TTCACAGTTCATCCCTCACTGTGGGCTAGATCTGCTGCTTTGGTGGCAGGATTACCCATAATGCTTCACCTCCCAAGTGTATGATCCAGTCCCCTGGAGACCTACTGCAGGCAAGTATTTACTGCTGTTTAATATTTACAAAAAAGACACTAAATCTGCTCCTCGGGGGCTTTTATCCACTCTGTGCAGTTTAAAGATTCATTGCCTTGTTCATAAAGTATGCAAGATGCACAGAGAGTTTGGAGTATGCAGCAGTTGCTTTTAAATCCTCCTGGGTTTATTAAAGTGGACTGACAAAGATTTCAACCACAGCACTAATGTGAATTTTTCATTGCTTGTATCACAAATTCACAACGATAAAGTACAATCTAATGAAATCCAATATGAAGTTGAAGCATATCCAGTACATTTTATTAACTGTGCTTAGATCTACAAAGCAAAAAGTACTGAAAAAACACATAGCTATATCATGTTTTCCATGCAAAGTGTCCGATACACTTTATTAATCCCCTAATGGGGAAATTACCAGATCTCAACACACTCTATTCTGTAAGTGTATATACACACACACTTTACATGCAGCTGAGTGATATAGATGTGTACACACAAACAGAGGTGAGAAAGAACAAAGCAGCCCATTGCGGATGTTGTGGAGCACAGTCGGGGCTTGGTGCTTTACTTGTGGGCGCATGGTGGTTCCAGCCTCCACGGGCCTCCAGCTGCCATAGGTGAGTATCAAACCAGCGCCACATCAGCAGCCCTTACCATAGCACTGAGCCACTGTCACCCCCAAGTAATAAAGGCAGCAGTAAAATGATTCATAGTTTTTGCTTGATGTCAGAGCTTTATAGGAATGTCCACATCACAGGCAAAACATGCCTTCCTTCAGTTTTACCAGGTTTACTTTGCGACAAAAGATGCAGTTGTTCAGCTAGCCACTGAGTTTGTTCACAGCAGCTAGCAAAGCATGGTACACCCAACATGTTTCTCCAAAACTCTGCAATATACACTCACTTTATTAGGTACCTGTTCAACTGCTCGTCAAGCCAAAAAGTTAAATCAGATAATCACACGACAGCAACTCAAAGCATTTTGGCATTGTGGACATGGTAAAGATGAACTGCTGAAATTCAAAATGGGGACAAAAGGTGATTTAAGTGACTTTGAATGTGGTATGGCAGTTGGTGGCAGACACGCTGGTCTGAGGATTTCAGAATCTGCTAAGCTTCTGGGATTTTCTTGCACAGTCATCTCTAGGGTTTACAGAGAATGGTCCAAAAAAGATATCTTGTGAGCGGCAGTGGTGAAAATGCTTTGTTGATGCCATTTTAAGAAGAATGGCCAATCTGCTTCAAGCTGATAGGAAGACAGTAACCCACATGATCACTTGTTACAACATCACCACAACACCTTGAAAAAGATGAGCTACAGCAGCAGAAGGCCATGCTGGGTGCACAAAGACCTGGAAAGGCTACATGAACAACATGAAAGCATGGACCGATCCTGCCTTCTAACGGTTCAGGCTGCTGCTGCTGGTGGTGTGGGAGGAAATTTTCTTGGCACACTTTGGGCCCCGTGGTACCAGCTGAGCAACATTTAAATCGCATGGCCTACCTGAGTATTGTTGATGTCCAAGTCCATCCCTTCATTGACCACAGTGTACCCACCTTCTGATGCTGCTTCCAGCAGGATAACACACCTTCACAGATCAAATCAAACTTGTTTCTTGAACACAATAATGAGTTCATTGTACTCAAATGGCCTCCATAGTCACCAGATGTCAATTCAACAGAGTATGGTGGAACTGTCTGGACTTTGAATATTAATGGGAAATTGCACTTTTTACATATAGGTTTATACAGTTTCATTTTCTTATATTTCATATGCATATGTATTTATTTATACATAATGGAGCATCAGGAAACCAAACAATGTTCCCCTTGGGATTAATAAAGGATTCTGATTCTGTTTCATCATTTCTTATAAATCTTCTTTTATATCACTCCATCCTTCAAACATAAGATAATCTCTTTTGTCTGCACCATTCATTTATCTGCTTCACTGGACCTGTGTCTAACATCTCTTTTTGTACAAAAAAGAGAACCCTTATGACAACTTTTTGGTTATTATGATACCAATAGTATTTCAGTGTTGATTAACTGACCACTGATCAGATCAAAAGCCAGGATTCCCCCTCTTTTCGTCCATCCTCCATCTCTTTCTTGCAGTCACACAAAACGCTGGCAGACATACACTCCAAGTCACACAGGAATGTAAGCTTTACAGGCATAATAAATCCCTGCGCATACAGTCCTATGTAGGACGCCACTGGTGCCAGCTGTCATTTGAAAGCCTTGAACTTTTCCAGATTGAAAGCATTCCTCTGGAATAAAGACAGCAGAGGCCTCTTTCCCTGCTATCTTGAAGGTATCACTGCATTCGATAGTCCTTCAAAAGCTCATTCGTGTGTTTAAAGCTGTGTGTGCGCGTGCGTGCAAGTGCATGCAAAACTACATCTTCAAGGAATTTGTGTGTGCTGGTGTGTGGAAGAAAGAACAAAAACGTGTCACCTCAGTGGGGGTGTTTTAGGAAACTACTACAATGAACAAACACACTCCCCACTGGTGAGAACACCAGGGAATCCGCGCGTGCGCACACATACACACACACCTTTGTGTAAGGTCTGCAACTGTAGTGGCACACAAATGCAAACCAGACCTGATTTGGGAAGCAATGGGTGGAGTGCTAAACGAGAGTTTACCATGTGTTGTTCACTCTGCTTTGATGATTGAAAAGAAGACCGAAAATTAAGAGGGCAATTGTAAAAGAACAGCGGACTATCAGGTGTTTGATTTGTGCATAAGAAGGTCCTTGAGTACAGAGAGGATCACAAAATGCACCAGAACTCTACAGTGCCCATACACACCAGACACTACAACGGTCATCTAAATGAAACTGAAAAGTTTGATTCTCTACAGATTTAGATTCTATTTTTGGAGGAGATTAACACATGCACACATTTAGTAGGGACGAGCAAGCAAAAATGCAAGGTAATTTTCAATGGCAACATTTCCACTACTCTTCAAAGCTGACTCCCTCACAGTGTTTCTATGGTGTAGTGGTTTACACATATGTCTGACATGCAAAAAGTCCCCAGTTCCCAACCGGAAGGAACACAAACCCAGCATTGCTCAAGGGGAGGGTCTCAAGCCAGTGTACTCCAAACATTAGTTCTGAGCCTGGAAGTTGCATCAGGAAAGGCATCCAGTGTAAAACCTGTGCCAAAATCACATATGCGAATTCTTTTACTGTTGCAACCCATTTGGGGGGGAAAAGGGGATGGTTGAAAGTACCTCCTTCTCTAAAGATTTCTCTCCCAACACCAAACTGTTCTCAAAAGCCTATTTTTTCAAACTGGTAGACTTGTGATATGCTAGCTTTACCTGGCGCTGTTTGGACCACAGCTCATATTTACTTATTATTTTAAAGAGTTCCATACCAGACTTAAGAGGCTGTAATTATCTGGCTTTGCATGTTTCTCACATTTTGTATTTTGGCAAACAGCTTACGCATAGGGACTTTACTGCCATCCTCTTGCAGCTGTAGCACATTTCAGCCAGGAGCTGGTAAAAATGAGAACTATATATTTTACAGAAAAATAGTTCCATAAACTACTCAGTTTTCTCCTAACTTCATGACTACTCAAATATTTGAAAATTCTGCCCATCCCTGAACTTTTTACAGTGAACAAGCTTTCTTAGAAGAAATATTATGCAACACTGTTCATCCATGGCAAATGGTTTGTTTGCAAAATACTCTGTCAAATAAATAACTGAGTATTATAATCAGCTCCTTGTTCAGGAAGTCTCTCATTCTGATGAACTCCAACTCCATCTCCTTGGATACCTAAGCTTCCCAAGCAAACATGTTTGAAATCCTGACGACATCTACAAGATCAAACTGGTCACAGCACAATGGCAAAAACTGAACCATAGACGAACAGACGAACATTTCCACGTAGAATAGAGGTTGGGTCAGACCAAAGAAAAAAGCATAGAGCAGATAATTGCAGTAAAGAAACTAAAAGCATTTTTCTTTCTTTTTTCTTAAACAGTGACAGCTAATTTGGTTAGTATGTGGTTGTGATCAGATGTCCATACGTTTTCTCCACATACACAGACTCCCCTTACTGATGGAGTGTAAAATCATGCAGCTCAACAGGATAAGAAAGGTGGTCATGAGTCCAAATCATCCTTGAGAAAATGTGTTTTTTTCCCTTCCCTGCTCATTCTTGCTATCTAGAATGTTTTGTTTATTTGGCTTTTTCCAATCACTCCAGAGAAAGTACTAAACAATTCTTGAACACAAACTTTCTCTTTCTCAAAAGTCTAACGACAACTTCGATGCACATTCAACAACTGCCTCCATCCAATGTGGCGAGAATATCTGCAATGTTGATTCTACTTTCATTTTGGAACTATTTTTCAACCATGACTAAACGTTGACAAAAAACCTCCAGGTGACGGTTATTCAGCATCAAAATGTTTACTTGGTTTGGTTAGAGCGGCTCTTCAGCTCATTACAAATCTCCAGAGCAGAAGACAACCTTCTATCGCCAGCTTCAGTCCCAGACAGTGGAGTTGGACTACAACCACAGGACGAGATTCTGGCTGAATGATAAAGGACCACTTAGTGGGCAAACCTTAACAGCTGAACCAGCTGACAGGGAAACAAGAAATGGTGCTAGCCACATAGCAGTTAAAAAATCTTCAGAATAAACACTATTAAATTGATCGCAAAGGCAGTACTGCGTTCTTCTATTTGCTTTGTTTAATAGTGGTAAGCAAACAGCTTTGGGGTGCATACTGTCACCTTCAGGCAGTAGTAGCACATGACATCCTACCAGGTGCCAGTAAAAACAAACTGTATTTTAGACAAAAAATAATAATTAAAACTGGTTGATTTTTTTTTCCCCATTTTTTATTTATTTTTTTTATGGCAATGATCACTCACATATTCAAAAGTCACGCAGCTCCCTGTCCCAGCTTGAATCTCCTGACTTTTTCCAGACGTCATGTGTAAAACAGCTTTAATGAAGCAAAAATTAGAGCAGAGCAAGAAGACAGCAGTAAGAGATTCACACCAAGTGGAACACAGCAAAATCCAATATTAGCACTTTTATTACATGTTCAAGTCAAAGGTTCATATTGTCTAATATCAGATCAACCTTGTCTGCTCTTAGGTTTTCCCCACATCACAACTTGATAGCACTGGTTCCTTGGGCTTGTTACATGTCTACTGACCACTTATTTTGCTTATGACTGCTAGCATATTAACACACTGTGTGGACTGTTAAAATAAAAAACTTGATTTACAGTGGAGGGGGGGTCTCTATGTTCCCATGGAATATAGCAACGGAAACACTGAGGTGTCCCAACACAGGAGATGATTGACTCAGTGGAGGAAATGTCAGTGTGGTTGTGTTCCTACACTTCAGCCGCCACCTTGACCATTGTTTTTATACAGCAAAACAGTTGATTAAGCATAATCTATTGCTCATAGGAGATTTAGTTGGGAAAAATAAGCCCCATCCTGGAAATGCGCATTAAACAGCAGTAATGAGAGAATTCCCTTTTCCTGGCCCGAATCAGCTGTTGCAGAATTTAGGCTGACTTTCTGTATGTGATTGCATCTTTAATATCAACAGTTTAAATGGGGAAAAATGCAGAAATCAATGTGATCCATTCAAAACATTCTACAGTAAATTTAAGTAGCATTTTTGTCTTTTTTATTGATTAGAAGAGGGTATATATCTAGTAACAGGAAAGCAAAGCAGACGTCAGTCAGCATTTTTGTACAACATAAGAATGACACTGAGACTGAATTAGTGTCTAGACGGTCTTGTCAGATCAAGGGACTAAAAAGAAAATCACTGGAAATAATTTATGCCAGCTGAGGGCACGAGATTTTAATAGAGACACTACTAAAAGAGAAAAAAATGGATTCTTTAAAATAGGAGTGATTGTTTAGTTTCACTCCAGCAAGGATGGAAATCTGAACATTTATAAGCCCAATTAATCTATCAAAACTCAGTAAGACAATAATAACTGACTGGCAGCAATAATAATTGCATGGCTTTAGAAGTGTCAAAACACTGTCACTTCTTTTTGGCTCAGAGTAAAACAGATCTGTCATCTTTTCTGCAGATCAGTGCTCATCTGACAACGAGTCAAAGCCACAGACTGGCCTCAAGAGAGTTTCTGTGAGAGATGTAGCCTGAGGCTTCATTGTGGGAAAACCTTGACCTTAAAAACAATCCCTGTCATTAAACTCTTTTGTATGACTGTAAATAGAACTCATACACAGTGAGAAACTAAAATGAACGTGTGCACTAGCTTTGACTTAAATATTATGCACTATGTCCCACGTCAGACAAAAACTGGCCGACTGATTTAGGAAGTGTTTATCCATAAACACACATCAAAGGAGAGCCTAATCATGTCTGTTATTATTTTTTAGTATATAAATTGTCTCAGATGTGATCGTCAGAGAAAACAGCTGCAGCTGGTTTCACTTGAAATCAAGGCTACTAGCTCTATCAAAAAAGCATAACGTGCACTAATAGGGAGCCATGGTGGCTGCCTCCTTATCTGCCTACGACTCCCTGTTTTGTTTCTGCAGAATTTTTCCAATCCACCTCTGAGAGGAAACAGCCGGAGGAAAATCAGGCGCTGCAGCCGATGGGGATGGAGTGGGACGACACAGGTGGCCTTTCCATTTGAGTGGGGGTGGAAAAACACATGGAGAATATACTCTAAGCACGACCTGTCCTTTTCTTTAATACAAGGATGACTTTCTTTACATTATGCAAACCCGCAGACTGTAAATAGAAGATGCACATAACTACCATTTAAGGCACTCATTGCTTTGCAATGTCCCATTTTGAAACCTTGATTCTGGCAGTCTCTATTCTGGATTTTCTTAGACAACAATGAATGAAGCTTGGAACTGACTTGGAAATTGCAGAAATTGAACACTCATACAGTAGGCGCTTGGTAGCTATGAGATAGACATGCCCTAAAGCACGCATGACCTGAGGGTCGTTATCAACCCTCTTTATTCAAGCCTGCCACATCTTGTATGTAAACCAAAACAACTAAAAATAATTACAAGGCAGAGGTAAACAACTAATTCTAGTCTGTACTATTATTTATCAGGCAACTTTCAAGATGTAGGCTAATCCAAAATACTCTAATAGCATTTACATGGATATTAATATAGTCATTATAATCTGTAACCTCATTCAAAATGGCATAAGTTGATATGGTACTCTGGGGAAAAATGTTTCTCACCACTGCCCTAGAGCATATCCTACTTTTTTGTTTTACGTTAAATGGCAAAAATCTTTTAAAGACTTGAAGTTAGCAACTGAGACCATAAACTTACCAGGAGACTGTCTCTTAAGTGTTTTTGGAAGCCCAAAAATATTGTGCCCTAACAGCCAATAAGAAGAGAAGGAGTACAATCATTTACTACTTTGCTTACCTTTTTCCAAGCACTCCCCTATTTTCGTGTCTCTATACAGAAGTTGAATCATAAAGTTCTAGATGTTCTCAAGCGCCAATCATGCGAATTCATAGTCTCATGAGGAATTCCAACTGATATACTTGAGCGAAAATACTTCAAGGATGATAAAATATTTTTAACCTACACGCCCTTACCTCTAGTCACTCCGTCTGGTGAGAATTCACATCACTTCATGTCTCTGTATAGACTGTGTAGTAATCACATTGTGCAAAAGCACATCATACATGAGGTTTGGCATCCACACTGATAAATAGAATTTCTTTTTTACAACCAGAGCACCTGCCCCCTGCTGGTTGTTAGAAAAAAAAACCGCATGCTTTTGGTACTGCTGCACTGTCATCACTTTTCAGATTGTACAGTCTGTGATTGATGTGTTGATTAAAGGGAGGTAAGAGATTATTTTTTCTCAGCTATTTGACCACAGCCTCAGCTTACTATGATCACTTCTGAGCAGCAACTCAGAACCCATATGCATAATTTAATTCTATTCATTTGATGTTTATTTATATAAACATGGGAGAGAGGAGACAACATTTAATGACATGCAGCAGTAGCAAATTAATGCATGAGGAGTGAAAAAAGGTGGGTGGAGAAGAAATGCCCAGCACATCATAAGAACACCCCCCCCTCAACAGCCTAAACCTATTGTAGCATAACTAAGCACTAACTATAAGCTTTATCAAAAAGGAAAGTTTGAAGCCTACATGTACAGAGGGTGTTTGTCTCCTGAATACAAACTGGGACCTGGTTCCACAGGAGAGGGGCCTGATAGCTGAGGGCTCTGCCTCCCATTCTACTTTTAAAAACTTTAGGAACCACAAGTAGGTCTGCACTCTGAGAGAGAAGTGCTCTATTGGGAAAATATGGTATAATGAGGTCTTTAAGACAAGATGGGGCCTGATTGTTTAAGACTTTGTATGTGAGTAGAAGAATTTTAAATTAAATTCTGGATTTAACAGGGAGCCAATAAAGAGAAGCCAATATAGGAGAATTATGATCTCTCTTTCTAGTCCCTGTCAGTACTCTAGCTGTAGCATTTTGGATCAACTGAAGGGTTTTCAGGGAGATGTTAGAACAGCCAGATAGCAGTGAATTTTAGTAATCAAATCTAGAAGTAATGGATGTGTGAACTAGTTTTTCAGCATCCCTCTGAGACAGGATGTTTCTAATTTTGTCTATATTGTGGAGGTGAAAAAGCTAGTCCTACATATTTGATTAATGTGAGCTTTAAAGGAGATATCCTGGTCAAAAATGACTCCAAGATTCTTCACAGTGTCACTGGAGGACCAAAGTAATGCCGTCCAGAGTAAGTATCTGGTTAGAGTGTTTCTGAGGTTTTTTTAGTCTGAATTTAAAAGTAGAAAATTACAGGCCATCCAGGTCTTTATGTCTTCAAGTTGTGCCTGTATTTTAACTAATTGATTTGTGTCATGTATCTTCATAGCTAAAGATAACTGATCTTTACATACTGTAAGTAATTACTGGCTCATTTTAAGTGTTTATTTTTTGGGCAGTTGCATTTCTCATTATCATACCTGCGAAGGCAAATAAGGAGGGCAAACTGCCTAGATTAACTGCAGCCTTTTTTATCACTTAGTGTTCTGCATAACAGATTCATGGTGGGTTGAAAATGATATGGTATTTTTCTCTCTGCCTGTCTCACAGAGTCACAGAACAGATGCCAGTGTTGGCTATATTTTTTATTTCATGTTGAAGTATAACTTTTAAAAGATGTGGAGCTGTGAGCAAGCTCTGAATGCAACTTCTTAAACTATGGGGCCTATTTACTTCTGTATAACATGTTTCTTTAATCAGTGTGTTGTGTGGATAAAATCAAATACATGTGCCTATATGTGTGTCATAGTGTGAAAACACAGAACAGTGACAATATTTATTTATTAGTACTTTTACCTCTCTACATCACCACTGTGGATTTTAAATCAAAAAGTCAAAATGTGATCAAAGTTCAGACTTTCAGCTTTGATTCAAGGTGTTCAAAAAAAGAATTGCATTCATTATTTAGGAATTATGGACATTTTTATAAATAGTCCCCCATTTTCAGAGCCTCGAGAGTAAATGGACAGTTGACTGACAAGCAGTTTCATGGCCAAGTGAGGCCTGTTCCCTCATTATTCCATGACAAACTAAGCAGAATAAGTTGATTTGAAGTGCTGAACTTGCATTTGGTAGCAAAATGAAACTCTTATTATTACAGGTCCAAAGAGATGTAGATGTAAGTGAAGGAGGTCCTTATTAGGCTGAAAACCCAAAATAAGCCTATCAGAGAGATAGCAAAAACTTTAAGAGTGAAAAAAACAGCAATCTGGGACATTCTTAAAAAGAAGGAATGCACTGGCCAGTTTAGCAATGTCAAAAGGCCTGGAAGACCACAGGACTAAAGTGGATGATCGCAGAAGTCTTTTCATGGTTAGGAAAAACCCCTTTACATTTAGCCAAGTCAAGAAACCTCTTGAGGAAGTATGTGTATCATTGTAAAAGTCTGCAATCAAGATATGCCTTCAGGAACGTAAATACAGAGGGTTTACAAGAAGGTGCAAACCACAGACAGAAAGGCCAGGTTGGACTTTGCCAGAATACATCTAAAAGATCCTGCTCAGTTCTGGAAAGAAAAACATTTGGCCAGATGAAATCGAAATGAACTTGCACCAGAATGATGGGTAGAGAAAAGATGGAGAAGGAAAGGGACAGCTCATGAATCAAAGCATACCACATCATCTGTCAAACATGGTGGAGACAGTGTTATGGTGTGGGTATGTGGAACCAGAACCAACTGCTGATGGAAGTAGCAGGGTAACTTCTGAAGTGTACAGGACTATACTCTCTGCTCAGATTCAGCCAAACACTGCTAGACTGATGGTACTTCACAGTGCAAACACAAAATGAGCCCAAGCATGCTACAAAAGCAACCCAAGAGTTTCTCAAGGCAAAGAAATGGGATATTCTTTAATGGCCAAGTCAGTCACCTGATCTCAAACCCAACAGAGCAGCTTTTCAGTTACTGAAGCCAAAACTGATGGCAGAAAGTCAAGCAACTGGAGGTGGCTGCAGTAAAGACCTGTCAGAGCCTTTCAAGGGAAGAAACACAGAATTTGGTGATGTCCATGGGTTCTAGACCTCAAGTAGTCACTGAGTGCAAATATTGAAATATTTAATTTTTCAAATTGTGCTAGTTTGTCTAATTACTTTTGAGCTTCTGAAAATGAGGAACTATGTGTAGAAATGGGTGTAATTTTTAAACAGTTAATGCAATGAATTCAAGCTGAAAATCTGCACTTCAATTACATTTTGACATTTTGAATGAAAATCCACTGCATTGGTGTACAGATGAAAAATTAGAAGAAAAAAAGAAAAAAAACAGAAGAGTGTCGCTGTCCCAAGATTTATGGACCTAGTTGTATAAAAGCCTGCAGCAGGAGGAAATGTGAGCGTGTGTTTCATTGTGAGTTTGTAGCTGCTGGTTTGACTAAGCCTCTAGTCTTTTATTCGTTCAGTTTGTTTATTCCTGTTTACTCTCTATGCAGCTCCAATGCGAGGACTCTCAAAGGTAGTCACAACACGTAATACACACTAAAATATGATCTACCAACTGCACCACAGTGGGCTGATACCTTTAAAGGAAGCACCAGCTGGATTCTGAGGCAGCACATGTCTGACGCTTTCATTTTTTACCAGCATATGTACACACACATTACAAGCGCTTCACCAGATGCTGTTTTTCTTATAATATTAATAGGTTCAGCACAGAAAATCCTCAATGAAAGCCTGCCCTGAGTCACACAAGTTAATGAAGCAGCTAGCTCAACATAATTTCTGGACTTCAGGCTTCTATAGAAAAATGTAGTGGAAAAAGTTCCTTAATTTTGGATTAAAAGGAGCAGCCTTTAACGGCTGAATGATTTATTCACCCCAGGGCATCTCATGCAGCACAGTGTAGTCCACTGAAAATACCACATAGCATTATAGATTAAACATTTTCATAAAAGTCAAACAGTGACTTTCAGCAGTGTGTTGACCCTGCATAACCCATAAATTCAAATGGAAAAACTGCACTTTTAGTTGCTCATGTTCTTTGCCAGTTATCTAACATGTTTATCTTCTTTTCTGTGACTAGACTTCTGAAAAGCTTGGTGGATTTAATAGAGCCTGAATTTTAAGCCAACTTTGAATTGAAGACACTGGTCCTTCTATTTTAAACAAACTGCGCCTTCCAAAAAACTGACTCTAAAAGCCTGCAGAGGTTATTTCTCTTCTAACACTCTTGTGCCTCTGAAATACGTAACATGAAGGACTGCTTGGGGAGTGAAGGTAATTACAATTAAAAACACTATGAGCTTTATTGAATGGAATCAGGAAGCTCATTTGCAGGCGTTTTACGTAAATCAGTGACAGAGCGGGTAAAAGCCAGGAAGTGTCAAGTTGTTGGAGCCATTTACATCCTGCTGCATGCCAATAACCTACCAGCCTGTGATGACATATTTAAAAAGGGCTTTGTTGCATTAAAAAGGAGCATTTAATGCACTTTTGAAACTTTTTTGGACAACAGAGAAAGTGATGAAAAGCTTTCTTCTTCTTCGTTGATGTCAGCAGGTTGCGACTGCCCCGTTCACCCAGCTGAAATGCTTGCCAAGCTTGGAGTGCTCTCTCATAAACTCCCACTTCACAATAAATCAAGCTGAAAGCATGCAAGAAGCAGAAGGAACCCTTCAAGGGAAACTGTTACCAAAGCTGGCCTGCTTTTTAGAGGAAACTCCTAACGAAGCAACTGGCTGTGATCCAGACAGTTTCTAAAACTCTGGGGGTCAGGAAGTAATGATGACTTCCTCTAATCATATTTTGATCTTGCATTTGATGTTTTAAACACCAGCATACTCCTTGCGAACAGATATTAGATCTTTCCTTCAGTACCGTCATGAAAATGTAATTTGTCGCTCACTGGTGATAAACACTTACCAGCAGAACCCGTTGGCCTGTGTGGCTCCTCTGCTCAGATTCTGCTGATATCACTTGCAGGTTATGAATGCTCCCCTCTCTTCCAAAAGCCTCCTCACAAACCCCCACTGCCAGTTCCCACAGGGATTACTGTGTCTGTGTGTGTCTGTGAGTTTGAGTAGCTGTTTGTGCGCGCATGTGTTGAAGTGAATGACTTGTGGATAGAAGAGAGGGGAATCATGTGTGGCAGCTGACTCAAGCAACGTTACCAACTGTGTAAGATGTGAAATGTTCTGAATTAAAATATGCTGCATCACCAGTGCTGCTATGTTATTTGCTTCATCAAGTGCGCAAATTGGTGTTTGAAGGTAATTTTCTCCTCTTTCCCCCTTTGAGCTCAAGCTGACTACAGTAATCAGGTGCAAAGGGCACAGCATAAATGCTAATTAGCTGCATTAGATGCCAGTAATGTTTGCTAATTTAACTACAGACTGTCAGCTCTGTTGCTAAACAAGCCTGTTAATGGCCATTAACCTTCAAGTTACAGACTGGGGTCATTTATGGTGTTAATATGTGCCGTTGTGATATTTTTTAAAGATAACTTTTCATACTTCCAAAGTATAAAAAACTACGACATAACTTTTCATAGTTTTTTATAGATGTTGGTGCATTAATGTGGCCGGTATAATGCAAAATGATGGGGGGTCCTTTGTGATCCCGGAAATGTGTGTTTTTAACATTATAGGCTTTGATTTTTTTGGTGTTTCCATAGTGCATTGGTTCATACATTTACCTAACACAGAACAAAAGGTCCCTACTCTGTAACCAGGAGGCACAATCATATAATTGGGGGTCACAAGCTGGATAAAACAGAGAGTTGTATGAGGAAGGGCATCCAGTATAAAACCAGTGCCAAAACACTTTGGCAGATTCATCTACTTGTGACCCCTTGAGGAGAATAAAAGGGAGAAGTTGAAAGTACTTTAAGTTTTATTGTAAATATACACTTCTAAATATTAAACTGTAATGTTTCAAAGTGAATCATGGTTAAAAGGGCCATTCACATAGGATGCGATTGCTTTTTAGCTGACAGGTTGGTTGCTGGTAGAAATTCCAAACTGGCTTTCTACGGTCTCCGGTCACAATGTGTGGACAGCCTTTAACACATCCCAAAGTGCCAGTGAAAACAATAGAACCATTTGTTCAATATCTGACTGAATGTCATGGTTCTAGGATTTTGTGTTTGAGTTGAAACATTGGATGATTTTGATGATCTCAGTTATGATTGCTCTTGCTTCACATTTTACTTCGTTAGCTCTTTATGGCTCGTGCCTTGTGTTGAGATTTACTTCCTTCCCTGACCTGTTGTCTTGATTATTGTCCCCAACATCTCCTCCCCTCCTATTTCCTGTTTCCTGTTTCCAGTTAAAAATCACCTAAATTCTGGAAGTGAATTATTACAGTCAGTCTCCGTCTCTTCTGTTGAGTACTCTACAGTCAGATTAACCTTGGCAAGTTCATATCCACACATGCATCATGTTCTCCTGTGACTGAGATCAACATGTAAGCACCCACACAGGAAGGGCATAGCTGTCACCTCTGCTAACTGTGATCCAAAGAACCTGAAACCGAAACACGCTCAAAGTCACACACTGTCCACGTTATGAATTCAAAACAAGTGTGCAGAGAGCTCTGCGGGGGCTTGCTCCCCGGCTCAGATGACGTGTGGGTGCTTTTATTCCAGAGGAAAATTGACGTCCTCTGCAGCGGCTGATGACATCAACAGAGGATCGCCCACTGGTGTTACTGTACTCATTTTCCATCATCTGGAATTTACATGTTTAGCTGACCACAAGCGCAGCTGATCTGGGAGAATACAATTTCAAGTCTGCAAAACAAATCAAAGATGACCCACAGACTTTGCATAATTGTGAAACTGATGCATTTATGATGATGTGATAGATCTGTCAGTATAACTGCAGGGATAGTAAAGGTTAGACTTTCATTACTTTATTCCAAAGCAAATCAATCTCAGTGTCTATCTGCTGTCTTAAGATGTCCTATGAATGAATGTCTTTGGTAAGTTCTTGGCTTTTTCTGCAGCTTTCATTTATCCTGTAACATGTGTTAACATCTGTTGGATGAATAAACCCACATTTTTGTATAGACCTTTATTTTTTCAAAGCCTCTTAGATTCACATAATGTGAAACTGTGTTGCTAATAAGCAAATGTTAAATTAAGATTTTAAACAACAACTTTGTTATTCTGCACATTTCATGCACATAGTGTAAAAGATGGCTCTAGCCACCATGATTTTACCCTCTGATTTTGGACTACGCATTTTGAAACCTCAGCATTAGCACTTTGGCCGCCACCATGCTTTTTTTCTTTCACTATTAAACACCACAGTCTATCCATAAACTGTTCAGGTGCAATGCACAGCCACAGATACACTCGCTATATGAACAAAAGTACTGGGCCACACTACTAAATCACTGAATTCGGGTATGCCATTTAGTCCCATAAAAAGCACCTAGCCATGCAGCCTGTTTTTAAAAAATATTTTTAAAGCATGGGTTGTTCTAAAGAACTGAATTCTAGTGTGGTACTGTAATATTAGGCCACCACTGCAGTAAATCAGTTCATGAAATTTCTTCACTCCTAAATACTCTATGATTAACTGCAAGTGGCTGGTCAAGATGGCGGCGCGGCAGCAGTACGCAGCGGCCACTCCAGGAGCAAAAAATGGTGCTATATCCTTGTAATTATACCTTAAAATCGGTATAATTATTCCTCGTCTAGCCCGATTCTCAAGTGCATGGACATCAAAGACAGCGGTGTCCATGTTTACAACCGCCAGACCATACTCCAGCTAAGAGCCCATGCATCCACTAACCTGCATGATGACCTACTCTCCAAACTCCACAACCTGGGCTTGCTACATGGACCAGACCTTCAGACCTTGGCGTTGCCTGATGCCGGTG
>VUQH01062089.1:6559-17690 GCA_015106775.1 Etroplus canarensis | reverse complement strand
AAACCAGAAATGTAGAAATTTTTGCAAATTTATTAAAAAAGAAAAACTGAAATATCACATGGTCATAAGTATTCAGACCCTTTGCAGTGACACTCATATTTAACTCCCATGCTGTCCATTTCTTCTGATCCTCCTTGAAATGGTTCTGCTCCTTCATTGGAGTCCAGCTGTGTTTAATTAAACTGATTGGACTTGATTAGGAAAGGCACACACCTGTCTATATAAGACCTTACAGCTCACAGTGCATGTCAGAGCAAATGAGAGTCATGAGGTAGAAGGAACTTCCCAAGGAGCTCAGAGACAGAATTGTGGCAAGGCACAGATCTGGCCAAGGTTACAAAAGTATTTCTGCAGCACTCAAGGTTCCTAAGAGCACAGTGGCCTCCATAATCCTCAAATGGAAGAAGGTTGGGACGACCAGAACTCTTCCTAAACCTGGCCGTCCAGCCAAACTGAGCAATCGTGGGAGAAGAGCCCAAAATTCAAAGGGGTCTGAATACTTTCCGTACCCACTGTAGTCCCAGGCA
This sequence comes from Etroplus canarensis, assembly GCA_015106775.1. Classification (NCBI taxonomy): domain Eukaryota; kingdom Metazoa; phylum Chordata; class Actinopteri; order Cichliformes; family Cichlidae; genus Etroplus; species Etroplus canarensis. The sequence goes on along the minus strand of VUQH01062089.1, from coordinate 17,163 downwards.
TGTTTTTCTCTTCCTAGTCCCAAGATTAGTGTTTTTGTTACTGAGCCCCAGGATTTTTTTTTTTTCTTTTTCCAGAGCCCCAGGCTAGTTTTTTTGAGTTGGGGCCCCAGGTTAGCTTTTTGTTGTCGGGGCTTCTTAAGACTGATGCCCAACCTGGGCCACGAAAAAGTATAATTGAACCTGGGCCTTCTGAAACTGTTTTGGACTCCGAGTATCATGTTTTTGTTTTTCAGTCCTGGCCCCCTTCTGTAGAGTTTAATGATAAGTCCCCTCCTTGTGTTCCTTTGTGTGACTTCCCCTTGTGTTTTTCTAAATTAGAACCTCCCTTGTGTGTTTCTCTGCCCAGGCATTCCTTTTGTTTCCTCGTCTGTGCCCCGTCCTTTTAGTTCGGTCTTAGTACCCCCACTTTTTGGTTCCCTGGCAGAGCTCCCCCCTCCCAGTGAGAAGCCCTCATTGCCTGCAGCTGCCGCTGAGGCGGTTGCCTTGCCCTCCGTGGCAGTTGCCTCACCCTCCGTGGAACCTCCCTCTTCCTTCATGGCACCCTCTCCGCCTTCAGTCGCTGCCGTTGCGCTCTCCATGCCCCTGGCCGCCGCCGTTGCGCTCTCCATGCCCCTGGCCGCCGCCGTTGCGCTCTCCATGCCCCTGGCCGCCGCCGTTGCGCTCTCCATGCCCCTGGCCGCCACTGTGTCTCCTTCCTGGCCCCCTGTCTTGATGACGCTCCCACCTCCTCGTGCCGCAAAGAGCCTTCTCTTCCCCAGCTGAGGAGTGCTTCCGTTGGCCGCCTCCTCTGGCTGACGAGAGGTCTGTGCCTCTGCCCTCCCTAGCGGAGGGGAGGTCTGTGCCTCTGCCCTCCCTAGTGGAGGAGAGCTCCCTTTTGCCCCTCCCAGAGGAGGTCCTCAGTTTGCCTCCACCAGAGCGGTGGTCTCCTGGCCGCTCTGTCCGGCCACCTGAGCAGAGGCGGTCTTCCTTGCCTCTGGTCTTTTTGCCCCAACCGCTTTTTTTTTTTTGGTGTCCCTGTGCCTCCTGGACCTTGGCCTTTCTTTTTTTTTGCCCCTTATTTTGCTTATATTATAGCCCATAAAAATACAAATTTGTTTAAAATGAAGGGTAAAAGGAACAGAAAATAGCAAATGCTATTTAAGTCTGGTCCCAGTCACCTGTACATTGTGGCTGTAGATATATTTAGCCACCTCGAGGGCAGCGTGTCACCAAGAAATCATCCAAGCTGATCCTAGGATCACACTCTTCTGGACAGAGTTCTCTGATGTTGCGCCTGTAATCTACTGGAGACACTTTTCCATTTTGGAGGTTATAGATCATAATGCTCCTATTACTACTGGGAGAACTTTAGACTTTATCCTCCACACTTGCTCCAGTTGTTTCTTCAGCCTGTGGTATTTCTTGATCTTCTCATGCTCCTTTTTTCTTGATGTTGTTTTTGGCTTGGATTGCTGCATCTATTATAGCTACAATCTTCTGTTCCTTGTCAACCACCATTATGTATGGTTGGTTGACCAGCAGCTGCTTGTCTGTCTACAACTTGAAGTCCTGCGGAACCATAACCCTGGTCTCACCTTTGGTGTCTCCTATCGGGACTTGGGGACAAATGTGGCACATATGTGCTCCCCGCTCACATCTTATTTCATACTGTTATGTGCTGGAGAATATATTGTGCCAGACTCTACATGGTATCACAGAGATATAGACAAGTCCTCAGTAATATTGGTGCTGCATATTAGGTGGGTGGCAGGGTGGCGGTAATTTGCTTTTGGCCTACAGTTGCTGTTCAGGCATATAACTTCATTTTGAAAAAGATCATGATTTGAACTAAACTATGGCCCTTAACAACATTTTCTCGCATAATTAAAAATTACCATTACCCTGTGCATTAAAACGTGATGCCAAAGGGTTGGGTCATTCCACATGTGAGACACAGAGGGTAAAATTCACCACCCAAATCCTTGATCTAAAAATTGGCCAAAATCATAAACAGGCAAAAAGTAAGCAATCAGCAGCCAGCAAACTTTGAGGAGCAGGATGACAAAGTCCTGAAAGTTCTTAAACCTTATTTTTTAACAGTATGGCAGCAAGTTATACATGTCTGACAACTGTAACCTCCAAAGGGGAAAAAATGGTGAAGTAAAAACATCAGTTAAAGGGCAAACCACTCCTTAGTGGTCAAATAAACCAATGTTTTTCATTAGTATTAATGGGTAATCATTTATTCGTATTCAATTATTACATAATCTTGACATTAAATCACAGTGGTTTTATCTGTTAAAACATCTTTTAAATTCTGAATAAATTAAAATTATGCTTACTTGACATTATTTTTGTAATATGTCTTTACAACTCAAAACCACAAGCTTTCATACAATTACCACAAAACATTACAAATTACTGTGCAATAAGATTAAAATTTTAAAGTTTGCACATAAATATACTATAATCCGTGGCCGATTTGAAATCAAATATTATGTAACAATAACCACATTCAAACAATTCACCACTGAGGAGGAGTCAATTCAAATCTTTAGATGCCTTCCACCTCTACTTATCTGACTGCTGAGAGTACTACAGGACAGTAGACAGACAGCTCAACAGGATGTATAGTTTCACAAAGCCTGTTTCTTTTAACTATCTGCTGTGCAGGTGAAGCTTTTCACTTATATCCTTTAGATGTTCTTTTGATTTAAAATTATCATATTTATTAATATATACTATATTTTATTTCCTTTCATTTTGACAGGTATCGATGGTCAGACTCTGACACAATCTGAACCAGTAATTAAAAGACCTGGAGAATCCCACAGACTGACCTGTACAGAATCTGGATATAGCTTTGATGGCTACAGCATGCACTGGATCAGGCAGGCTCCTGGAAGAGGACTGGAGTGGATTGCTTACAATAGCAGCGGTGGCAGCACCACTTACTACTCTCACTCATTTCAAGGCCAGTTTATCATCTCCAGAGACAATGACAAAAAAACAGCTGTATCTGCAGACGAATAGTCTGACTGAAGATTCTGCTGTTTTTTATTGTGCTCGACACTTACAGTGACTGAAAGTTTGCGCAGCTGTACAAAATCATACATTCATCATATCTTGCTATGATACAGCCCATATCTATATTTGAGATCTATACAGTGCATTTTATTTTATTTTGACATTGTCTTACTTAATACTGTTTACATTTTTTGTTTTATTCATTTTACACATTTCATTACTAAGTTTGTTGTGAAAAATTCCTGAAAAACTCAATAAACCCTGTTGCTTAAACTAACTGAAGCAAAATCATCTTTCATGCTTTATAGAAGTATAATTTTGCAATAATTAAAGAACCATCTATGTGTTTAAATTGCTGAACAATATTTGAAATGTTCAAGTTACATTTGTTTTGTTTTTTAAAATGTTTTGTTTAAATAATGTGATTTTAAAAAGTTTAATCAAAGTAATAATGATGCTAAAATAAAATAGAAAAACTTTCTCAATTATATTTGGTTATAATGTGATTTTTTGTTTTGTTTTGAGCTATAGTAATAATGTGCTGATTAATGCAGAATTTAAAATCAGCAATAATATATTATTTGCCATTAAAATTATTTCAAAGATCTTTTTCATGTATGTAAAAAGAATTCAAAAACAACAAAACAATCTGCTGGAAGCACACTGCTCAAAAAAATTAAAGGAGCACTTTGAATACACACCAGATCTCAGTGGGGGAAAAAAAATCATGCTGGATATCTATACTGACATGGACTGGATAATGTGTTAGTAACTAAAGGTTCCACATCTTTTCATGAAAATAAAAATTATCAAACCTACAGAGGCTAAATTCAAAGACAATCTGAAAATTAAAGTGAAAAAAAGATGCAGCAGGCTAATCAATTTTGACTAAATTTTATTGCAGTAACTCAAAATGGTTCTCAGTAGTTTGGATGGCCCCCACATGCTTATATGCATGCTTGACAATGTCAGGGTATGTTCTTAATGAGATGGTAGGTGGTGTCCTGGGGGATCTCATCCCAGATTTGGACCAGGGCATCACTGAGCTCCTGGACAATCTAAAGTGCAACCTGACCACATTGAAAGGACTGAAACATAATGTCCCAAAGGTATTCTTTTGGATTCAGGACAGGCCAGCGTGTGAGCCAGTCAGTGGTATCAGTTCCTTCATTCTCCAACAACTGCCTGCATACTCTCTCCTCAAGAGGTCGGGGATTGTCGTACACCAGGTGGAACCCAGGACCCACTGCATCAGCACAGGGTCTGACAATGGGTCCAAGGATTTCATCCTTATACATAAGGGTAGTCAGGGTGCTGTTGCCTAGCTTGTAGAGGTCTGTGCGTCCTTCCATTGAGATGCCTCTCCAGACCATCACTGACCCACCACCAAACCAGTCATGCTAAACAACAGGTCAAGATCTGACCATCAGCTGTCAGGTCTCTTATTCTGTTAGTGACTGGTGGACTCACTGGATCCGACAACCTGCAGGAAAAGGAATAGAGTGGATAGGGAAAGCACTTGCTGGATACACATCAGGGTACAAAGATTCACTAAAAACAGGTTTAGCATTTCCACAGACTCTTCCAGCAAGAGTTACTTAAATGGACCGAATGTGCAGCCTGAAGACTCTGCTGTGTATTACTGTGCCAGAGAGCCACAGTAACATAAACCATTAGTACACTTGAGCAAAAACCTTGCACTGCTTGAAGAGTTGTACAATGAAGTTACAGGAGAAGCCTTCAGACCACTGATGCTTGAGGACAAGTTCACTGTATATGTAGTGCTGATAAGATGCAAATATAACAACAACAACAACAACTACTACTACTACTACTACTACTACTCCTAACCTTGTATAGCTGATTTAATATATTTTTATTTGCTGTAAAGCACCAGCAGTTACAGATTACAGTATCAGGTACTACAACAAATTCAGTATCTCACTCCCAAGCGTCTTTTTGGATGCATGGCATTTGCCCTAAAATATGTAGGCACACTTGACCCTTTGGCTGATGAGGAAAAGTGTCTCTTCATCAGAACATGTAAAAGAAATTAATTAATTAATTTTGATGTTTGAGCTGAATTTGACATTTACCTTTTATTCAAACTGCACATTCACCAGCAACAATGAGATCAGTACAGTTATATCCTCCTTATGAGGAGAAATGCTAAATTTAAATACTCACCAACTATTGATAACTGACTGCAGAGAGGATGGCAGAAAAAAGACAGTTTGACTTGATGAACTGCAGTACAAGACTGCTTCTCTTAACTCACTACCTGGCAGGTGAAGCTCTTCTCTGATTTTAGTATGGATTCCTAGTTTTTTTAGGCCACGTTTCAGAATTCAGATGATCTGTGAAACCTCTTAGCAGGTGGTGATGGTAAGATGCTGTTAGAATTGGACCAGTCTTTAAAAGGCCTGGAGATCTCCCACAAACTGACCTGGATTCACACTTAGAAGCTATGCTATTGCCTGGATTAGACAGGCTCCTGGAAAAGGACTGGAGTGGCTTGTTTATACAGCCACATCTAATTCTCCTACATATAATTCTGAGTCAGTACAGGGTAGATTTACCATCTCCAGAGATGACTCCTGCAGTCAATTCTATCTATAGTTGAGGCTGAAATGGAAACTTCTCCCTCTATTGACTCTTACCACTCTTAATTTTATTGTCTCTTGTCCTGCATTATTTTTAAGTGTTTCTAAAGAGGATTATGCCTCTTGACAACATTAATCCTTCATGTTGGAAAACTACTTTTCCCCTGTACATTTAAATGTGATGCCAAGGGGTCCTTTACAAGATTTTGTTTGTGATGAACTGGGGCAACAGACCCTTCTCACTATAAGTTGTGCCTTTCAGAGGTAAAATCAAAATGTTTTGCAAAACTTTTGCCTTTGCATCATTTAAGCTTTGCCTATCCCAGCTATGGAGGGACCACAAGCCAGTGTACTTCTAATGCTGGTCCCAAGCCCAGATAAGTAAGAAGGCTTGCATCAGGAAGGGGAGCTAGCATACAATAATTGCCAAATCAAATATGCGGACCAACAGTAAAATTTTTATACCATATTGGTTGAGGCCCAATGACTGAGTTGCTGTAGCCAAAACAAAAAGAGAGAGAGATAAGGAAATATAGGAGTGTGGAGGTCAGAGCAGGGACTATGACTGGTAAAGGGAGAGAGCTGGCTGATGTGATGGAGAGAAGAAAGGTAGATATATTGTATGCACAGCACAAAAGAGACCAAGTGGAAGGAAAGCAAGGCCAAACTGTTCTCCAGTTGTTTGACTAGGAAGCTGAATCATATTAATCTCAAAGGATCCTCCAAGAGACTATTTTTTTAAAGACCTAAAATGACAAAATATTTAGATTCCAACTTAACTACTTTATTATATGATTTTGGGTATGAATAGCAACAGAAAATTCAAATGACCATAACCTTTTAGGTCTTTATGCAAACTAAGTGGTCTTCCTTGTCATACAGTCATTAAAGCTGCGCTTTGAGTGAAGTGATGATCAGAAGCCATCATACCCTCATGTTCAACAGAAAACATGTTTTCTGTCACTCTGTTACTGCTCTTGGCAGCTGGATCCTGTAAGTCACTTTGGATTTGGCAGTTGGTAGTTTTTTAAGTATAACTAAACAATTTATTACATATTATGTACATGTTTTTTACAGATGTGAAGTGTGAACAGTTGACACAGCCAGCCTCTGTGACTCTGCAGCCAGGTCAACGTCTGTCCATCACCTGTCAGGTCTCCTATTCTCTTAGCAGCTACTACACAGCTTGGAACAGACAGCCTGCAGGGAAAGGACTGGAGTGGATTGGAATGAGATATACTGGAGGCTCATATTACAAGGATTCACTAAGGAACAAGTTCAGCGTTGACTTAAACCCTTCCAGCAGAACAGTGACTCTAAATGGGCAGAATGTGCAGCCTGAAGACACTGCTGTGTATCACTGTGCCAGAGATCCACAGTAACACAAACCATCAGCAGACCTAAACAAAAACCCTCACAGCTTGAACACTTACCAAGAAGCCACCAGAGGAGGAGCTCTCAGACAACCTGTTCACTGTCACTGTTGAGACAGTTCTTCTTCAACATCATAACTGAAAACACACAGCTGATGCTGAGGTCAGAAATGTTTTAGTGACTACGGTTGTAGTTTCACCCAACATAATAGTGATTGTTCATATTTTTAAAAAGCTAAATAATTGTTTCTCAATAATTATTCACTGCTTTATACAGTAGCTCATTGAAGTAAGTAAGAATATATAAGACCAGTTTGCAGCAGGAACAACAAACAAAAACTCTTATAATGTAGGCTCTCTCTCTCTCTCTCTCTCTCTCTCTCTCTCTCTCAATCACACAGATACTCCATCCTTTCCGTGAGGAGGAGTCAATGCAAAAATTTGATGTCTTCAAACCTATTTAAGTGACTGCAGTGAGGATGATAGAAAGTAGTGGTCACACAGTTTGACATGATGGACATACGGACAGGACTGGTATTTATTATAATTTTCTCAGCAGGTTGGAGTTTACTGAGATGATTTCATCATCACAAGCTAACCAACTTAGAGCGAGTGACTAATATCCTTTTTTTGCAGGTGTTGATGATCAGACTCGGACAAAATCTGAACCAGTGGTTAAAAAGCCTGGGCAATCTCACAGACTGACCTGTACAGGTTCTGGATTCACATTCAGCAACAACCACTACATGCAATGGGTCAGACAGGCTCCTGTAAGGGGATTAGAGTGGGTTGCCCAGATCCAAGTTACTAGTACCTGCTATTCTCAGTCAGCTCAATGACGGTTTACCATTTCCAGAGACAACAGCAGTTGTATCTGCAGATGAACAGTCTGAAAATTGAAGATTCTGCTGTTTATTACTGTGCTCGACAGCCAGAGTTACTGATTCCAGCTGAGCAGCGGTACGAAATCCTATACCACTTATTTTTATTGTGTTGGTGGTGTCAGGGTCCCAGTTTGGTGTTTGGGTTTCTTTTTTGTGTGCGTGAAGGTGTGTGTGTCCACGTGTGTGTGTTTGTTTTTTTAAACTTTTGCGTCTATAACCTTAAAACAGATAAATTAGACATCGATAAAATCTATATATTTTAAAGCAGCAAAAAGCAACACAAAAATCTGGTTTCTGAAATTATTACAAGTTATGAACAAAAACACACAAAAACATGTATGTAAAAGCTAAATGACATGCAACCATTAAAATGCAAGTTGTACATGTACTACAATTATTATTTATATAAAATTTGAAGTGGTTCCATAAAGCACTATTATACTAATTAAGCAAAATCAATATGACTGTGGTTTACACATAATGCAACAAGCATACTTTTGAAATTCTCTTAAGGAACATATAAACCTTTTCTATAAGTAGACTAAGAAAGATGTTACAAGCAGGTTTTAACATTTTGAGAAAAAGAAAGCATAAAAGCCAAAACACTGTAACCAAACTTAAAATCAAGCAGTTATCCTGGTGGAAGCTCTTTCAGTTTCCGTTCCTTCTCTTTGTCATCCTTATTGTAATGTTAATTTATTTATTATGTTTTTCATTATGTCTGATTATATTTTCTATAAGCAGTTTAATATTTTACCAAAGCGTAGTGGTTTGTGCATTTGCCTTACAAGCGATACGTCCTTGGTTCGATTCCAGGTGGGGGCACAAGCTCGTCTTATCATGGAGTGTTATGTCAGGAAGGGCATCTGGCATTAAACCTCTGCCAAATTACCAACGATGATTAATCTGTTGAGGTGAGCCATTGGCGGGGAGTACAAAGGAGCAGCCAAAAAATTCCTTTTATAGTTTAACATATGACCAAGGATTAAAAAAAACACCAAGTTCTCTTTTTTCTTCCTGTTATGCCAAGCAATGTTGGCTCATTTGTTTGACTCTATGCAAACTCTCTGACTTCCTCTCTCACTCGACTATAATAGTCTGACATCAGACTGTGGAGTGAAGTTTATTTCATGTCACTTTTATCAAAAACATGTTTTTTCTGGCTCTGTTGGTGCTCTTAGCAGCTGGAAGTGAGTCTCTATAAAGTTGCCATAGTCAGCAGTTATTTAATGTAATATAATTTGATAATTTTCCCACAACAAATTTCCTTTTTTCAGCAGGTGTGAAGTGTGAACAGCTGACACAGCCACCCTCTGTGACTGTGCAGCCAGGTCAACGGCTGACTCTCACCTGTCAGGTCTCATATTCTGTGAGTGGCTACTGGACTCATTGGATCAGACAGCCTGCAGGAAAAGGATTGGAATGGATTGGAAGAGCAGCTTCTGGAAACACACCAGCATACAAAGATTCGCTAAAAACGAGGTTCAGCATTTCCACCGATTCTTCCATCAAAACAGTTACTCTAAATGGACAGAATATGCAGCCTGAAGACACTGCTGTGTATTACTGTGCCAGAGAGCCACAGTAACACAAACCATAAGTAGACTTGAACAAAAACCCTTCTGTGCCTGTATGGTAAAATAAAGCCACCAGAGGAGGAGCCCTGAGACAACTGATGTTTTTCAGACCCGTTCACTGTTAAAGAGAACAACTACATATTTAGATGCAATAATAACATTAAATAAACCACAAAATCTTGTATATCTGATTAACTTTTTTGCTGTAAAAGCCCCGGCAGTAACAGAGTGCAGTAGCAGTATCATGTACTAAAAAGAATCCATCTCACTTTCAAGCTTTTTTGCTTTTTGCTTTAAGGCACTTGCCACACTTGGTCATTTGGCTAATGATGAGGGAAAGTGTTTCTTTCATAATTTGTAAATGACAAACAGAAATTAATCATGTAGGAGAATGTTCTTCTTCCTATAATACTTTTACTTTTGCAGTCATATTTGTTTTAAAAAGTGTCACAATTTGAGACTGCATTTATGACGGTCAGTCACTAAATGTCCAAACTAAACTTTATTAGGAATAACTTTGTAAAATAAATCAAATTATTAAGTTTGATGCTTGAGCTTTACATTTACAAAATAGGAGTGAGATCAGTACAATTTAGTTATCGCCTCCTCATGAGGAGGAGTTAATGCAAAACTTAAATGTTCATCAACTTTTAACTGATTGCAGACAGGATGGCAGAAAACAAACAGTTTAACATGATGGACTACAGGACAGGACTGCTTCTCTTAACTGTCTACCTGGCAGGTGAAGCTTTTCTCTTACTTTAATATAAATATGTAATTCTTTGATGCAATCCACTTATTACCCATACTTTGTGAAAGCTCTTAGCAGGTGGTGACTGTCAGACTCTGACAGAATCTGATTCTGTCATCAAAACGCCTGGAGAGTCCCACAGACTTAGCTGCACAGTCTCTGGATTCACACTGCATTTGCATTGTTTGCTGTTCTTTGCATTGTTTGCAACTATTACACTATGTTGCACACGTTGCACTTTATTTTATGTTTTTAAAGTTTTAATTTTAAATTTTAAACTGTGAAAATAAAAAACCTCCTGTCATATGTCCATATGTTTATATGTTGCACCAGGTCCTGGAGAAACGCTATCTCATTTCACTATGTTCTGCATCAGCTATATATGGTTTGAAATGACAGTAAAGCTCTCT
>VUQH01062079.1:0-14328 GCA_015106775.1 Etroplus canarensis | reverse complement strand
GTGGGACTTCCAGATACAGACAGACAAAATGGCGGTGGCTAACCAACTGGACATAGTGGTGGTAGACAAGCGGAAGAAGACGGCCATACTGATAGATGTAGCTATACCGAATGACAGCAACATCAGGAAGAAGGAACACGAGAAGCTAGAGAAGTACCAAGGGCTCAGAGAAGAGCTCGAGAAGATGTGGAGGGTGAAGGTAACAGTGGTCCCAGTGGTAATCGGAGCACTAGGTGCAGTGACTTCCAAGCTAGGCGAGTGGCTCCAGCAGATCCCAGGTACAACATCTGAGATCTCTGTCCAGAAGAGCGCAGTCCTAGGAACAGCTAAGATACTGCGCAGGACCCTCAAGCTCCCAGGCCTCTGGTAGAGGACCCGAGCTTGAAGGATAGACCGTCCGCAGGGGCGAGAGGGGATTTTTTTTTTTTTATAAGCTTGGCTATAGTGGAGTATTGGAGTATGGAGTATGCCAAGCGTGTAACTCTTGACTGGTAGTGTATATTTGTGGATGACACAGCAAACTGTGTTCGCAGACCTCCATTTCTGAAAGGTTTCCTGAGCCCATCTGTCATGGAGTGAAGGATTGTCCAACTTGGACAGCATTCTCCTTTCTGACACCACTGTCAGAAAATCAAGCTCCACACTCATTACATTACTATTACATACATTACTGGCCTCGTGGATCAGTTTGTTGAGTCTGTTTGTGTCTGCTTCTCTCAGTCTGCTGCCCCAGCACACTACAGGATAGAGGATGGCACTGGCTGCCACAGACTTGTAAAACATCCTGAGCATTGTCCAGCAGAAATTGAATGACCTAAGCCGTCTCAGAAAATAAAAATGGCTTTGCCCCTTTTTGTGGTTGGTTTCTGTGTGTTTAATGATCTTTGTCAATATTTGTATGGCTATTTACTCTAACTGGTATGCTGGGTGGAAGAAATTAAAGACCAATTACAACGGTAAAAACTTTCTACAGCAAGAGCTGACTTGTTTGTTGGATCTTTTCCAAGTTTTGTATAGGTCATACCTATGACTGGTAGAAGATTTAAATACATTCATGAACTTGTGGGATCAAAAGTAAAGGTCACACAGGCTCAGATTTAAGGTGGAGGCACACTGGCCGAGTTCTAGGCATTGCATTGTTTTTGCACTTGCACAATCAGTAGCACCATTGTCAAATCTCAGTTGTCCAGACAATATTTGCATTTTCTGAAATAAAATATGATGGTCCTGGACACAGAGTCCAGAGGCTGTAATGTACAACATGAGTTTTTTAAAGCTAAGCCTGTAGGTGTGCTATAGATAAATTGGTACTAATAAGCTGTGTATGGGTAGAATTGAATTGAATCATTTTAGCACTGAGGTCTTTTCATCCACAAGGGACACTGCAGCATGTGGAAAAGAAAAGAGCCTCAACCCATGCTGTAGGCAGGGACCTAAAAACAGAATGCCGATGAGTCACTTCTTAACAAGCGGCTAACGCAATAATCAGGTAAACAGTTTCATACTGAACAACGGTTGGTTGACCATATCCTAAAGGGATTGTGTGATCAGATTACTTGGCCATCTCCACAATGTCCCACACAACGTCAGCCGGACTTCCTCCATAGACTCAATAAGGGGAGGTTTGTTTACAATTTATTTTTTATACGTCATCCTTTTATCAATTAGAACATAACAATAAAAACAAACAACAAAAATAAAACACGTGGCAACAGTATAAAACACAAAAATGGATAGATCATAAGGTGAACTCATCCTCATGAACTTGTTCTCGGTGCTGGATCCCATCCTTCATTACCCATCCACACACTGGAGCTGCGCCATAGGGTTATATTGCTTACATTTGTTATGCATTGTGACAGTCCAGAGGCACACAGATGTGAGTTTACCTTGCAACACAATGAGAAAGAAATATAATTTACATTTAGACATACATAAATTTAATTCATTTTTTAACAACAGCATTTTTTGCGTCTCTGGCAGAAATAATGAAGACAGAAACACATTTCATGTTTATGATATTTTTTTTCACACTGTCTCGGCACCAAAAGTAATATACAAGAATAAAATCATAGATCAGTCACTATTTTATTATATAAAAAAGTGGCCTTTTATGTGTGATTTATTGTACAATTCCTTTGTCCTCCGGCCAAATTTTGGGCTTAATCCTGATGCTTATGTCAAATGTCTATTTTAATGAAATGTGTTGAGGACATGCAGAGGGTTGGTGTGAGGGAAGAGGATGCAAAGGATAGGGTGAGATGGAGGCAGATGATCCATTGCAGGCAACCCTAATGGGAGCAGCTGAAAGAAGAAGTAGTATGTAGAGTGAATGTTGTGCGGGTATCTGATCACAACGTTTTCATAATCAAATAAGTTGTCATTCTAATGTTATAATTTAACAAAATATCTGTTATTTTATCAGTCATCTGATCATTCAAATATTTTAAAAAGGGTCTGACTGGAATACTACTGGACATGGAAACAATATCAAGATCTGGCCATTTATCTGATAACCACACTGCAGGTTTTGCTGCTGAACCAGACTTTTGTTGATTTACAACAGAATGTTGCCACATGTAGTAATGATTGCAGTGGGACACTTGTAACGTATCTATTTTTATTACTATGACTAATAACAAATGCTATGTAATATGAAAGGTTTGCTTGTTCACACAACTCTGTAGTTCCTAGCAACTGTACAAAAATTAGCTCTTTTTCTTTCTTCTCTTTTGATTTCTTGTTTAATTTTCAAGCCTACAACTTATTGCTCTGGTTTATTGTCACCTTTTTTTGTCAAAGTGGCTCACCTGCAGCAAGTCTCTTATCAGTGAAAGAACTCTGACAAACTCACTGTGCTCTGCCCAGGATCAATCAATGCAGGTGTAAGTTAACTCTGAGTTGATGCATCCAAAAGAAGAGCATTCTTAAGGTCAATTCATTGACTTTATTTTATTCTGGAGCTAATTCAGTTTCAGGGATTTGTGCATTCTTCCAATGACCTTTTGAGGATCAGTAAAAGTCTGTTGTTTTTGGTCTTGGCTTGTGGATCCTACCTCAGGAGCAGAGTTCTGATTGTATGGCCTTTTTTTTTTGGACACTTTTGTGATTTCCAAGTATAATTAAATCTGCTTTTTACCACCAGGAAATCAGAATGAAAAAAGGTTTTTGCCTTTAGCTGTGACATTTTAAAACTGGATTGAATTTATTTATTAACTAATAATTAAAACAGCTGAAATTACCCCCTCTACTGTTCTCACTGTAAATCAACACTTCCATGTATTTAAATGTTTTGATTTACCAGGTTATATAAAATATAAACTTTCTCCATAGGCCACGAGTAAAAGCACATAAATAAAGTAAATTGATCAAACTTAAACATTTATTAAAGTAAAGAAAAGTGACAGATCATTTTGCAAGGTCAAAACAGAGACAAATGCTATTGAACCTGACTTATAATTGACAACAGCAAGCACAGACTGTACATAAAAGATGAGCTTAGCCAGTGTGATGTCACACATTACTTATTAAGGTCCCATTTTGAATGTTGGCTGTCACCATTGTGGTGTTTTGAAACAGGATGTGTCAGTCATGTGGTAGAGCTATACTAAAGCATGCCCTGCTTTGTCACTCTTTTTGACTATAGGGGAGCATAAATCAAAAAATGATCTCCACGTTGTTTTCAATACGACTTGAAACTAGCAATTGAGCTGAGGGCTGTTTTCTGTAAGACTTCTATACAGTCGTGCTTCTTTCCAGCCAGTTGCTTCTGGATTGGTTTCACTTTTCAGACCTGGAAACTACATCAATCTTTTTATACAGCCTATGGCAGCAAATAGTATTTCATTGTCAGAGACTGAAAAATGTATGTTGGTCAACAAAGATCAACAAGCATAATTTAATTTTTAGGCTATAGCTAGGTCATATGTATGTTTTTTGTTCATTTATTATAATTTTTCTTAACTTCTGTGTTCTGTTTAATTAAAAAAAAAATCCTTCCTACTTTCCATACTTTTGGCCTGTTGGTTCTGTGTATCACTGCGTCTTTAGAGATTGTGCTTTTGCTCATTTATTTTCCCTGTTGGTTTGAACCTATGAAATAAAAAAAAAGGATCTTGCCTGCAACTTTGAGCACACTGCCCTTTGAAATAATCTATCATTGTGCTTAGCTTGCTCCAAGAAACGTATTAGATAACAAATACAAAATCAAAGAGCCACCAGTGGGTTGCTATTTTCTAAAATTAATGGTTGGATAACACAGCACTACAGTTATACAACAGCAAAAAAACTGTAAAGTAATTATAAAAACATCTACCAAAATAGAAGCTTATAAAATTGTGCTAAATATGAATGACAATAAGAAAAAACTATCCTGTTTGCATGTATATAAGCATCTTATTCCATATTTTTTGATGGAATCTTGTTTCTAAGTCTTGTTTCATAATGCCCTGTCTTTGTGTTTCTCTTGCTGTGTTCAGCAGCACTATTAAATTGCTGCCTCAAGGCTGAGCGAGCTAAGGATGTTGGGCAGAACATCTCTTGGCTCCCTGGCAGTAAGTCTGGAAGGCAGGGATTGAGTATGTGAATGGAGGCTACAAACAGAGAGGATGTGCAGATTAATGGATTCAGAAAGCTCTTAAATGTATGAAGAGAGGAAGTGGGGGAAGCTCCTTTGATCTGAGTTGCTACTAATCCCAAAAACATCCAGCAATTAAGCTGGGATAATTTCACTGTGGCAGAGACATTAAAAAGTCTTCCATCTACCTTTCCTCCCATTGGATAAGGTAACTATCCTAAAATGCTCACCTGTACAAGTGTTTCAGATGACTACTTAGACAAATGGGTTGGCAGTCTCTATAAAAACATTTTGCGTATGAATCTGTAAAACCTTGTCGCAAGGGAAAATATTTTTAGTACATCCAGCTTTTTGATTTCTGTTTTCAGTTTGCCTGTAGTCTGAATGATAGTGACCCTACATTATAGTGTAGCACTTTACATATTTTACATGAATGCTCCTAGGTTTGAGCCCAGGTGGAGAGAGAAGCCCCTTCTGCAATGTGAAGGTTGCATCAGAAGGGCGTACGGCATAAAATGTGTTCCAATTCTACCTATGCAGATGACCTATGACCCTTTGGGGAAATAAAAAGGAGTAGCTTTTATTGTCTTATGGCAATTTATATCTTTATTAGCTTTATTAATTTATATGTATTCATTCATAATGTCTTGAGAATGGAAATGGCTCAGAAATTGCCTGTTGCCCTCAGAGGGAAAGTCAGCTGACCAGGGGCATGTCCAGATTATCGAAATACCCCTACCACAGATTGTTACTCTTAACAATGCCCAAAGCCAGTGGATGAGACCATGGTTAGAATCAGTAGTTTAACTGAATGCATTTACTGAAGGACTTTACCAAAGTATGGTTTTTAATGTACTTAAGAAAATTTCTTTTATACTAATTTCTTATTCCATTCTCATATTTTGAATGTAAAAATAGTAATTTGAATGTATTTTTTTTGCAGATTTTAAAATTTAAATCTTTTAATATATTATCCTGTATACAGATAAAGCTACCCAATAGCATATAAGTAAATTAGAATGATGCCCACATAGTTGATAAGGTAAGGTAAGCTAAGATAATCCTTTATTTGTACTATGTGGTACTGGAAGACCACATGGTAACGTCAAATACATTTGATTGATATGGTTTAGCGCAAGTATATGAGTCAGACTACATTAGTGCCATAATGTCACCGAAAACTGGTGCACTCAATTACAGACTCAGAGAACCATTTTAACAGTTTATTACAATAAACAGGATACGTACACAGGATATATATGGAGGGGGGTTTCTGGGGAGAATGAAAAAGCAAATGGAGGAGAGAAGGCAGGTAAATAATCCACGGAAGTTTGAATTCCCAGAAAGGTTAGTTTGAAGGGGGTGGGCAGGAAGGCAAGTATTCCGGGTGTGAGGGGGAGTGGAGGAGTTCCAGAAAGAGCAGTGACCCACCAGCTGCACTGCTGGGTCACTCACAGAATAGGATTTAATGGCCTGTTCCATTAAGTTGCCTACCAAAAGGTTTGTTTAACTAGTGAAATGGTGCAATTCACCCCAGGGTTTCAGGCAAACTTACTGGATCACCAGTAAGTGCACAGAGGAGGGAACATAGAGACAATAGGGAGGGCCACCTCTTTCATTTGGTTCATTTTGCTGAGCCTGGCAAACTGAAGATTCAGTCTCCCATGTCAGTGCGCCAACAACAAAGACTGGTGGGAAAATGGCCTCCGCAGTATTAGGCCTCCTTTTGGGGAGAAGGAGTTGAGAAAGCGCATCAGGTCATGAAATTCTTTGGGAACCAGGAAGAGATCCATTGGACATGATTCAGACTGTGCAGGCTCAGTTGCAGGGGGCAAGACAGGCTGGAAACAGATGGAAAGCCAAACTCCGACTAGAGCCTCTGCCCTCAGTCCATTTTATGCCAGTTATGTAGCTTCAATCAAGAATGATCAAGAACTAAAGGCGTCTGGGAGAAGGAAAACTGTAGAACAGCAGGTACAGTGATTTCCAGAAAATACCACCTGAGTATCATTATCCCTATGGAAAGTTGTATTAATAAGATGGTCTGTATTTGAAGCAGTCACATTCATAGGTGTCCCCAGTGGTTTAACCAGCTGAATCACAAGATTTTCATCTTAGAAGTCTTTTTGGCTCCTGGGTCCACTGGAGCCTGAAAGTAGAGAGTTTTTTTGGACAGAAAAAATGAACCGCAAACTCTAAAAAAAATGAGGTTGTAATATAACAGGAGACTCCCTCACCCCCACAGTTACTGACCCTCTTAAGGTTTCACTGGGCAAGTTGTACTGAAATGACCAGTCATAACACAATACATGCACTCATCAGCATTGAGCCTCCATTGCTGTTTAACTGGTCTAAGGTGGGCCCTTCCCAGCTGCATGTGCTCACCTTGATATTTATTTGGTAGTTGGCAGCTAGAGAGGTGGTTTTAAGGATCATGGGGTTTCAGATAGTGAAAGTGAAACAGTGGGCTGATGGGACTTGGCGTTTCTTTCTCAACATCATTCTCAAAGGTGATTATCAATCCTAAGACAAAGGTTGATTAAAGCTTCTAAGGTTGCGGACTCATCTCTGGTGGCAAATTCATCATTGAATTCATTGAAACTGTGTAGAAAGAGCCCTCTGAGTGCTAAGTTCACCTAGTCTCAGCGGCTATAATGTGGAAGTCAGCAGCATACTCAGCCAGGCTATGGGAGCCTCTCCAAAGGTTTTATAATCTCTTTGAAGCATTTTTTTTATGCTGTGGATGGTCAAAAACTCTTAAGCTGTAGCAAAAACTCTGAAAAATAGTAAGTGGAAATGTCTCTAGTTGAAAATAAGACTTCAGCCCACTCTATGGTTTTTCCTCTGAGTAGCCCCACCTTGAAACCTTAGATAAGTCTCTCAAGAACGTTTGAGGAAGGCAACAAAACACTTTAGTGTTAGTGTTTTTAGTGGCTTTAGTAAAAATTCACCACAGCTGCTTAATTCACCTCTCTTTGGGTGTGGGTGAAGAGGCTACAAAAACTGCTGAACCTGTCTGGTGGCATGGAGAGAGGTTGAGTTGGCAGGAGACTTTCAGAAGCTGGCTGTTGTATCGTATTCACCAACTGGACAAACTGTTGATGAGTTACTTGGCGTTGTTCTACTAATGATGGCCTAACACAGCTCCTGGGTGAGCAAAAGTGTTCCGTATTGTTGCTGAGTCCACTGTTTGGCAATATTGTTCTGTCATAATGTCACTGAAAACTGGTGCACGTAAGTACAGGCTCAGACAACAATACACATTTAACAGTTTATTAACAATAGTACAATATATGTGATGGAGTGGGGTTTCCTGAGAGGAATTGGAACTAGAGGGTGAAGTGGTAAGTGGAGGAGAGTGGGCAGGCAGGTAAGTAATCTAGACAGAAGAGGATTTCCTGGATGGGTTGTTTGCAGCTGATGAGATCCAAAGAGAGTCAAGAGCCATCAACTGAGACCCTGAGGAATCCTGGGAGTGTAACTGTACAATCTGGTGTGCTTGCTCCCCTTTGTGCCACCACATAAAAAAAAATCTTGGAATCTTGCCTATCAGTTCCCCGATTGCTAGTCAGGTGATTAGAACTATGCTACTAAACACACAATGCTACCAGACTTGGTGTCCTGATGATGAGGACTGCAAGTATTTAAAATTGCAATTGTCCCACTTTATTACATGCATCAAAATAAATAAAACAACAATAGTGATAGAGCTGTCATTTAAGTAAAGCCTTCCATTCATAATTTCTGTATTTGAATGCTTTGCATACTTGGGGAAAAAAGACTAAATATAGACAATGTGGGGACCTATTAAAGTCTCATAGTTTCCTTACCCCCACACTGATGTATGAGTATCAAACAAAAATTTGAAAAATTATCCACACTTTTAATGTGCATGTTTTATTGTGCTATTTTTTATTTAATATGTAAATTACTGGAAAATTGTTGTTTCAAACTCATCACAAGACCAGAGCAAAACTGACCCATGTATATATTCAACCATACTGGTTTGGGCGCATTACTTGGTGGGGCTCAGTAAAATTAATCTGACAAGAAACGCAGTATAGCCATTTTCAAAGCAGAATCACATGTAATTAGACCCTGAAATGTGTGTTTTGTGTTTATAACATTTTTTATGTTGTCACTATCACCCATACTCTACTTTGTGTTCTATATAAACAATTAATGTTTCTCATGGCTCGAGATCGCTGATAGATGCTCGTGCTGGTGTTGATCCAAAGGGTGAGAAAATGCCACGATATGTCTGGACATTTCACCAAGCTGCCAATTAGCTGCAAGTTATCAAATTAGTTGGAAAAGATCTCCAGTGTGCATGATGATGGCTCAGCTCCAAACACAAACTGACAGTTCTGACATGCAAAAGGGTGCACATCCCTATGCCGAGAAAATGAGTGTTCTGGATATGCACTCTTTACTGCCTGTAATCATTTTCTCTCTAAGCTGAAATGGTCTGAAAGCTGTGCACACTAAGAGAAAGCTGCAGTATATTATTCTTGAACATTTATGTATACAGTGGTATTATAAATGTCATGGTCTTGAGTTTTTGTAGTTTGGTTTTGAATATTTTTGAGTTCCTTTATGCTTTTTGAGTTACTGAGTTCTCAGGTTTTGTTCTTCTTAGTGTTGATGTTCTGATTTTGCATCGTTGGTTATTTATACTCTAGTGAGCCTTGCTTTGTTAGTCATTTAGTTCTTCAGATGTTTTCCGCTGTACTTCGGTCATTTGTCAAGTTTAGTCTTGTATCATGTTCTATGATGATGTTTGATGATGTCTGATGTTTTATGTTTCCTGTTTTATTTTGTAACCAGTCTGATCTCATGTTTTATGTTCAGTCTCATGTCCTGCCCTTGATTGTTGCCACCTGTGCTCCTCTCCCTCCTGTTTCTTGTTTGCTCGTCAGTCTCTGTGTATTTATACCCCTGCCTTCTTTTGTGCTGTGTTGTGTTGTCAAGGTTGCTTCCCTGCTGGTGTGTCCCTGACTGGAATTAAGCTTATGGACTTTCTCTGCCAACTGTGATGATAAAGTTTGCCACTGAACTTCTATTGAGTTTAGATAATGTTGAGACCTGAATTCATTAAATTTAGGCTTTCTAAACATAAATCCAGTTGGATTTTATGCCCTAGTTTAAAACTTTAAATTCATGTTTTTGTTTTAGATGCCCACTCTTTGTCCCAGCCCACAAAATGAGCTCATGTGACACAAGTCCAATCCTGGAGCTTCTTTCTTTTTGTTTACGTCACTGTGACTTAGCAGCAGGAACAGGGACTCTGCAAGCCAAGGGTTAATTCATATGCAACATTGGCTGTATATATCATATTTCATTTAAACTTTTTTAAGAGCAGCTGCTAGACTTTTAACTGATACAATGAAAAAAAGACCACATTATTCCTGTTTTGACTCAACTGCTCCCCATATTTTGCCTCCAGCTCTCTTAGGTCATCCTTCCAACAGCTCCTCAGTCCCACATTCAGGCCTAAAAACCTGAGCTCTCTATGTTGTTACCCTTAGGCTCTGGAATAGTAATAATAGTGGTAGTATTTTATTTATAGCCTTGTGATAGACTGGTTACCTGCCCAAAGTGTACTGTGCATTTCACCCTATGACAGCTGGGATAGGCTTCTGTCCCTCTGATCAGACAAATGGTTTTAATGTTAATTATTTTGCTAAATGTGGATAAAAGTGAACTGATTTGATTAACCCATGAACAGTTTTTATGTTTTCTTATTTCTCTCTTCCTGCATACACTTGAAACTGCATACACTTTTTGTTTTTTTGCAAGAAACTAGAAGATGTATTAGTAGCTTCATACAAATGCTTAATTGACTATTACAAACCTGCAACCATAATTTTCTAAAGTAATTTTGTGGAAACTGATCTTCAACATTTATTTTATTTTATTTTTTAAATGTGGACACTTTCTCAGCTGACTTGTACAAACCAAACTAATGGGAGCAAGCAGAGTTCAAAGTCCAGAAAAAAGGTGGCAGCCATGTTGAGGCCAAGGAGGACAAAGAAAGATCAGAAACCACCTCTCAGATGGCCAGCATGGGGACTGGCATTGAGGGATCAAAGATCACGTCTTGGGAGGCCAGTGACGAAGGACCAAAGACCATCTCTGGGGTGGCTGGCATGCGAGTCAGCAGAGCTCGAGCTGGGAGATCTGATGAGGACTGAGCTGATTTAACAGAGGACAGGGAAGCTGAAGCTACTACAGGAAGAGAGTTTAAGACGGATGCTACAGTGATGAGAGAGACAAAGACTGATGTTACAGGAATAAGGGAGACTGAGACTGAGACTGAGGCTACAGGGGTAAGAAAGACCGAGGCTGAGGCTTCAGAGTAGAGGAAAACTGAGGTTGATGTTGCTGAGGTGACTGAAGCTGGGAAAACATAGAGAAGTACATCAGAGGAGATAGACTTAGACTTAGATACTGGCTGAAAGACTGGGGCAGAGACATGAGGGGCACAGACGGCACAGATGCTGGGTCAGGTGGCACAGACACCAGTGGCACAGATGCTGGGTTAGGCGACACAGAAATAGGGAGAACTAGCTGCCCACAAACAAACTCAGAAGGTGCTAGCTGACCATGAACAAACTTAAAAGGTGCTAGTTGCCTGCAACTAAACTCAAAGGGGGAACTGAAATTTCTAACACAGAAGCTGAAAGCATGATACAGTAGCTAAAGCTGTGAGCTTAGAGACAGAAACAGAGAGAGGGCGTTCACACTTAGTAGCTGAAGCTATGGGCTCAGACACATAAACAGCAACACCTGAGGGCTCAGACATCGAAATAAACTCAGGAGGCCCAGACACAAAGCCTACAGAGGGGGTCCTAACAAAGGAACTAGAGAGTGGAGTCCCAATAAAGGAACTAGTCCTAGGGGCCTTGCCTTAGTAAGTAAAGGTTTGGTCTGCTCCTGCAGTTTGGGTCCCAAACAGACTGGCTCTGGCTGTTCCTGCAGCTTTCGTTCTGAACAGGCTGGCTCCAGCTTTGGCACTGATGGCTCTGGCTCAGGATTTGGCACTGGCAGTTCTGGCTCTGATGGCTTGGGATCAGAGGCTGACAGCTTTGGCTCTGGCTTTGGTCCTAGCTCTGGCTCAAGTCTGACAATCCTTTGTCTTTGGGACTGGGATAGGCCAACCCTCCTCCTTGGGACAGGTACAGTCTTGGGACTTGCTCAGCACCCGGAAGCATTACCTCCATCGTGAAGAACTGCAAAGATGAGATGGAACTGCTGGATACCAATGAGGCAGGAAGAGGCTTAGGACTCGCCCGAATACCAGCCAGTGTTTCCTCTGTTGCGCACGATAGTAGCAACGAGGTGAAGATGCTGGATGGTGCTGAGGCAAGAGAGTTTAGAGTGGTGTCAATGATGACCACGCTTCCTCCTTAAACTCACCGCAGAAGTGGGCTAAGGCAGGTAGGTGATAGAAGCAGCAGCTGGTGAGCTGAGCTGTGGCAAGGCAGTCCGGAAATCTGGAAAACCCTCACCAAAACGTTTTACCAGCAGCTCCTTGCTTAAAGAAAAAGTCACATGCCACAGTCCTAATAAACCATGAGTGGCCTTGATCCAGGGTTTCAAACTGCAGATCTCCAAAATAATTTTGAGCTTGGTGATTCTTAGGGGTGGCTATGAGGTATCCTTTGCTTTTCCCAAAACCCTCTCCAGCTCAATCTTGGTTTTCCAGAAGTCTTTGGAATATGCTGAGTCTGCTGGGTCCATTTTGGATGCACTGTTCTTTCAGGGTTCAGGAAGCGTGAAGAGTATGAGGACCCAAAGTACAAGACTCTGGGAGACAGGTTAAACCAAAACCAAGCTTTATTATAAGTTACTAATAAGTCCATGAAAATACAGTACATGGAATACAAACTAGGCATGAAACACAGGGAGAGGAGAAGACGAGACTTGATATGGTATGGTATAAAGCACACCTAACAAAACTAAGCAGATGACATGACACCGAACAAAGGAGAGGCAAGGGTATAAATACACAAGACACTAATTACAAATGAGAAATAGGAGAGAGGAGCATAGGTGGTAGTAGTTAGAGTCAGGGAGCAAAATTAAACACAATGCACAGGACATAACTAATTACCAAAGTAAAAGAGGAAACAAGAAACGTAGACGCAAGACTGAACTAGACAAAAGACAAGAAGACAGCAGGAGACATCTAAGGAACTAATATACTTAACACAGGCTGGATTACAAGTGAAGCTCAAACATAAACAGCAGATGCAATAACCAGAATACAAAAACTAAAAAGGACAAAACCATAATCAAAACTCAAAAAACATACAAAACTGGAATACCAAAAAACCCAGTACCATGACAAAGTTCTTCTAGAGGCAAGTCTCAGCAGGACCATCTTGAAAATCCGCCAGGCAAATATTGGGCAATGATTTTGAAGTATGATCTAAATTAACTTTAATTTCACTGGTCATTGGGACATAAAAACTGGATGTATAGAATCACCTGAACTTGACCTACGGTTTTAAAGAGCTTTCCCCCCTGGCACAGAAGTGGAACTAAAAGGAGGCCTGGGGGACACTCCACCCTGAAAAACAATGTATCCCCTCCCACTTGATATGTGTTGTCAAATCAATACAACCATGGGATAAGGAGGCCTAGCTCCCAATTTTTCTGTGAAAAACAGTTTTGCACTCTTCAGTGCACCACTGTAAATAGAACTCCCTGAATTTTCAGTCAGTTTTCAAGTGTATTTTTTCAGTTTTAATTTCTGAACAAATTCTCTGACTTCCCATGAGCTCCCCAATACAGTATTATTAACATTAACATTAATATTACAGCTGCATTTATATGTATTTACCAAAAATGTGAAAACAGTATGCTCCTGTGCTTTTGTATACAAAATGCAGTCACAGCTTGTGTTATAGCACTTGTGTTATATATTAGAGAAATTTTTCACATCAAAAAATTGTAAAGATTTTTACACTTCATTCTTGCAAACATTGATATTTTTTATAGAAAATGTAGATTTTAAACTGCTATTAAGATACTTGCTGAGGTCCTGCTCAATGCAGCACTTGTTTACTCTCCCTGCTGCATTACACTAACACTTGCAATCTATACTGTAGAGTAGAGAGAATGAAATCGATAATATCTTTGCTCAAAAGCATCAGATTCACCAAGTCCATCTTTCATTTTGCTTTAAATTGCTTATTTATACTTTCTGTTGCATTCTCAACCAGCGCTAATCAACTTCTTGATATAAGGAAAGGGTATGCGTGCTTTATGGGGACTATCCTATCAGGGAAAAGTGAATGTTGCTAAGTGATAATTCATTTCGTAATCATATTGATTCAGTGTACGCACATACAACTGTATACTCTCTTGTACCTATGAATGCCACTGAGTATGAGTGTGACCTACATCTGCAGTAATTATTACTGAAAGAACATACGCACGCACGCACGCACACACACACACACACACACACACACACACACACACACACACACACATACAAAAGAAAACACACACACACACACACACACACACACACACACACACACACACACACACACACACACACACACACACACACACACACACTTTTTGCAGCCAGAGGAGAAGGAGTAAACTCTGAAGTACGTGGTCAGGATATGAATAACCACTGGAGTGTATTGGCCCAGACTCTGGTGCAGTGGTTGAGTACAATTCCGAGTGATGCTGAGTAGCCAGAATCATCAGTCATTTAAAATCTCATGTTT
>VUQH01062063.1:0-15891 GCA_015106775.1 Etroplus canarensis | reverse complement strand
TGATGTAGAATGGCAGAGAGGGAGGGATGATTCTGAGCAGAGACAGAAGAGAACTCAAGGATGACAGCTTTAAAGAAGCAGCGTGTGGGTGGGGGTGGAGATCTGAGGCAGCGTCTCAAAGTAGGGTTGAAGTGCAGGAATGATTAAGAAAAGGAGGATGAACTGAGTGCAGAGGAGAGGAACTTTAGCAGGGGTGACGGGTGCACCACTCTTTTGCTGCACTGTAAGTACTATAGAAGCTCACTTCCACTTATGAAATGTACACTACAGCTTATAACCTTCATTCAGCCACTCAGTGTGTCCACAGTGTTCAGATGTACGGCTAGCCAGAGAGAGTTAGTGCCTCACTCCAACTCACTGTGACAGAAGTCGCTGTAATCATCTCATGTGGAAGCCCACAGATTTTAGTATTAATTATAAAATCATTTGCTAATTTTTAAAATCTATGTCCATGTTTCTATGAATGTACCTTCGGCTGCTCCCTTGTATTTTCCTCAAAGGGGTCACCACAGCTGATTAAGATGCATGAGAGGTTTTACGCTGGATGCCCTTCCTGAAGCAACCCTCCATGGTGAGAGAGGCTTGTGTCCCCACCTGGACTCAAACCGGGGACCTCTTGCTCGTAAGGCAAATGTGTAAAACACTACACTACGGGGAGTCTGTCCATTTGTTTATAACTGAAAGAAATACAATCCAAATTCCAAAAAAAAGTTGGGATGCTGAGTAAAATAAGAATAGATACGCAATGTAATGATTTGCAAAACTCACAAGCCAATATTTTATCACAAAAGAACAGGAAACATGTCAAATGTTAAATGTAGGCATTTTTACTATTTCACGAAAAAAATCAGCTCGTTGTAAACTTGATGGCAGCGACACGTCTCAAAAAAGTTGGGACAGGGCCATATTTACCACTGTGTAGCACCCCCTCTTCTTTTAACAACAGCCTGTAAACATCTGAGGACCTTTGGGAGGGGAATGTTGTCCAATTCTTGTCTGATATAAGATTCCAGTTGCTCAACAGTCCTGGGTCTTCTTTGTTGTATTTAGCATTTCATGATGCACCAAATGTTTTCAGTTGGTGAAAGGTCTGGACTGCAGGCAGGCCTGTACTGCACCGGACTATAAGGTCCTGCCGTTGTAAAAGCTGTGGTATGCCATTTTGCATTGTCTTGCTGAAATATGCAAGATCATCCCTTTTCTGGAGGGGAGCATATGTTGCTCTTAAACCTTTATATACTTTTCAGCATTGATTTTGTCTTTCCAGATGTACAAGTTGCTAGTACCATAGGAGCTAGCACACCCTAATACCATCAGAGATGCAGGCTTTTGAACTAAGTACTGATAACATGCAGGACAGTCCCTCTCCTCTTTAGTGGAGAGGATGTCCATGACTTCCAAAATGAATTTCAAATTTCAATTTATCTAACCATGGAACAGTTTTCCACTTGGCCTCAGTCCATTTTAAATGAACTTTGGCACAGACAAGACAGCAGCTTTTCCAAATCATGTTCACATATGGCTTCTTCTTTGCATGATAGAGCTTTACCCTGCATTTGTGGATGGCACGGCCAACTGTGTTCACAGACAATGATTTGTGGAAGTGCTCCTGAGCCCATGCAATGATTTCCATGACAGAATCATGTCTGTTTGTATTGCAGTGCTGCCTGAGGGCCCAAAGATCACCAGCATCCAAAATTAGTTTTTGGCCTTGTCCCTTGAGCACGGAGATGTCTCCATTTTCTCTGAATCTTTTGATGATATCATGTACTGTAGATGATGGAATATTCAAGGTCTTTGTGATTTTACATTGAGGAACATTATTCTAAAATTGCTCCGCAATTTGCAGACACAGGCTCTGGCATATTACTGAACCTCTCCCCATCTTTACTTCTGAGAGACTCTGCCTCTCTAAGGTGCTATTTTTATACCCAATCCCATTACTACCCTGTTGCCAATTAACTTAATTAGTTAAAGTGCGTTACTCCAGGTGTTAGTACCATTTTCTTTTCTAGCTTTTTGTTGCTCTTGTCCCAAGTTTTTTTTACATGTTGCTGCCATCAAAGTCGAGCAAGCATTTTTCATGAAATAGTAGAACGTCATATATGTTTTCCATGTTCTTTTTTGAAAAAAATGTTGTTTGAGATTTGCAAGTCATTGCTTTGTGTTTTTATTTATATTTTACACAGAGTTACAATCTGTTTGGGATTGGGATTGTAGTTTCATAAAATCAGAATACCTGATAAACCCCAGGAGCAACATTGCATTTTGTTACAGATGTTCAGTTATATATAAATAACAGTAAATCTGCAACATGGAGCAAAAAACATGTATGTACAAAGTGCAATATGTAACATAAATAACTCCAAAGTTAAACACTATATACACTATGTACAAGATATGGTGATGGAATGAAACTAGTCAAGGAGTCACAGGGTGGAATTTAAGAGTTTGATGGCCACACGTAGGAATAATTTCCTGTGGCACTCTGTAGTGCATCGTGGTGGGATGAGTCTGCTGATGAACATGCTCCCGAGTATGTCCAGCATGTCATGGGTTGTCGAGGGTGTGAAGGAATGTCCAATATTGTCCTTAACTTGGACAGCATTCTCCTATCTGAGACCACTGTCAGAGCGTTGGTATCTGCTATGCTTAGTCTGCTACTCCAGCAAACCACAGCATAGTGCGCTGGTTGTCAAATGGGGGTACGTGTACGTCAGATTTTTTAAAAAGTAAAACAAAGTTTAACACTGTAAATGCATAACTAACATTATTTGTATTTAGTGAAAATTTAAAGCAAAATTTATGGTATTAATATATATATTAATTTTTACATAGATGTATTTGTTCATTAACAGATGGGTTGCATAATTATAGAAGTTTTCACAAGAAAAACACTAAATCAATTTTTATGTGCGAGTGTAAAACATCAACACTCTGAATAGCTGATTATGTGTTACTTTTTTTTTTAAAGAATGAACTGTTTTTCTTTCACTGCCCAAGATCTAACTGTCAGAAACGACATCAACGCCTCGCTCTTCTCCATTTGTGTAGACAGACTCCGGCTGTGCATTAAACAACGGCATCATCTTTAATGCTATTGTGTTATCACTCTTTTTGCTGAGAGAAACAGGTACTTGGGCTGAATCTCATAATACTTTTTATTCACCTGCATGCTCCTAAATGCATGTCTATTGTGGGCCTATTTTTAAGTGGGGGAAAGCTTGCGCTGTCCAGGATGACAAGTGTCGCCTTCCTGCTGCACTTTCCACTCCACGAAAGCCTCATTATTTCAGTTCACTGTGAAAATAGGCCACTGACTGCAAAAATAAATAAATAAATAAATGTTAGGGGTGCTCGATTTCATGTTGTGGATTCACAGGGGTGGCTTTGGTGGGAACAGCACACCAGCAGCTGGCCAATCGACGGGACCTGGACCACTGGGCCATCAGCTATGTGAAACTGGTTCAAACACCAGGAAGTGATGAAGGGCAGCAGCAGCACTGATGCAGCAGATGAAGAGAGAAAAAAATCCATCTTGTTTGGGAGAGCGTGTTTTGTACACGATGTAATAGAAAGATGTAATGGAGAGAAATGCATGCTTTTTCTTATATGGCTTATATGGAGTATTTGCACATACACTGACTTCATCTGCTTTTGTAACAGCATGTACAGTACTGTGCAAAAGTCTTGATTCGTCCCTCATTTCTTTATAGTTTGCCTCCAAGCAGCCAGACTTTCTCATAAGTCTTTAAAGTGATCTGGAGCAATAATTCTGCAAACTTTCTGAAGGTCTTTCAGAATTTTTTTTTTTTCTTGGACATTGGCTAGTTTTTTACTCATTTTCAATCCAATCCTTCTACCTGACCATTTTTAGATTTTTTTTGTGTATGAAGAAGGTACCTAACACAAGTGATGAACCATGTCTATTCATGACAGACAACTTATCTTCTTCTTCTCCTTCTATTCTTTTGGCTGCTTCCGTTATGGGTTGCCACAGCGAATCATCTGCCTAAAACTCACCCTATCTCTTGCATCCTCTATGTTCGCACTAACCCTCTGCATGTCCTGCATCCATGAATCTTCTCTGTTGTCTTCCCCTTTTCCTCCTGCCTGGCAGCTCCATCTTCAACATCCAACATCCTTTGCCCAATATATCCACTATCCCTCTTCTGCACATGTCCAAACCATCTCAGCCTAGCCTCTCTGACTTTTTCTCCAAACTTCTCAACTTGTGCTGTCCCTCTGATGTACTTGTTTCTAATCCTGTCCATTCTGGTCACTCCCAGCAAAACTCTCAGGATCTTCAATTCTGCCACCTCCAGCTCTGCCTCCTGTCTTTTTGTCAGTGCTACCATCTCCAAATCATACATCATAGCAGGCCTAAATACTATCTTATGAACCTTCCCTTTCACTCTTGCTGCTATCCTTCTGTCACAAAGCACCCCTGACACTCGTCTCCACCCACTCCACCCTGCCTGAACTCTCTTCTTTACCTCTCTTGTGCTCTGTCCATTGCTTTGGATGGTTGATCCCAAGTATTTAAACTCATCCCCTCCACCACCATTACTCCTTGCATCTTCACCATTCCACCTGTCTCTCTCTCATTCACACACGTACTTTGTCCTGCTTCTACTGACTTTCATTCCTCTTCTCTCCAGTGCATACCTCCACCTCTCCAGGCTCTCTTCCATCTCCTCCCTACTCTCACTACAGATTACAATGTCATCTGCAAACATCATAGTCCGCGGAGACTGTGACTCCTACTGCACACCTCACCACTGTCTCATTTTCCTCATAGATTTCCTACATCACCTTTACATACTTCTCTGCCACTCCTGACTTCCTCATACAATGCCCATGGAGAGAAATGCATGTAAGTGTGAATAACTTACAGTCTAAGTACACTGCCTAAAATAACATCCATTAGTTTTATAAGTCAAAAGGTATGCCTTAAAATAACAGAAACATTCTAGTAGGTCTTCCATAAACTGGTAATAATATACTGTAATAATACTGAAATTCCCTTATCAAACTTTTTGATAGGAAATCAAATTTGGACGAGTGTGAATCACTTTCGACAAAAATGTCCCCAAATACTGGGACACATTCCACATGGGCACAGGTGTTGTCAGGCAGGGATCTTTGCCATTTGTTGTTCTCTTCCTTTTCCTATTATAGATTTTCTGCCAGTTTCCACTTCTTGAGTACATGAGGACAACTGCAAAGGCTGGTTTCATATGAAAACCTTTACTGTGAATAAGTATGCATCATACCCACTTGTAATTAAAATATGTAATGTTCTCTGGCAGCAGAAGTAGATTGCAACAGTAGCACACAAACACATCATGATCATCCTGATGCTAAATGAAACAAATCCTATCACCAAGGGAACTAATTCAGTGAATCTAAGTGGTACCTTGACCCCTTGTTCCACAGCCTGCCTGGCTGTGTCAAGCTGTCATTCATAAACCAATCATAAGCTAACATCTCCCTCCTCTGGTCTTCTGCCACCTGTGACCCCGCCTTTGAACTCAGGTCTCCTCCAATAAGGCTTGATGTCATACTGACTCACTCACCCATGGCTGCAGACAGAGCCGCCAATCATGTGGGATAATCAGAGACGGACTGACCCTGAGGCGACCTGGCCTTGCAGAAGCCTGACAGGATGAGAGGCGCTGAAGTGGAACTTACAGGGTATTTTCAAACTGTCTCTCTCTGTATCCCTCCCACAGACACAGGGCAGCCACATATAGTGTCTGGAGGTATACCGTAATAACCTGGAGCTTTTATGATAAAGATAATCTCTTACGTGATCAGCATTGTTTTGACAAACAGCAGCCACAGTGATGATCTGGTTGAGTTTTTTGTGTGTGTTTTATGAATGACATCCATCTGTGGAGCCACTGGCCTGGTCTAGTAACCTTTGACATGCCACAGTATTCATCACTTGCTCAAGACAAAGGAAGCCCTTTCTTGTCATTATCCAAGAGAGCGGGATATGGCCTTTCATTCTCTTCAATTGATGAATTGTGGGGAGGAGGATGAATTGTTCAGGTTATGTGACAGTGAGTACAGCCAGAAACATTAGAAGAAAGACACACAGAACCGAAAGAACCCTGAACTGAAATCTAGGGAGAATTCTCCATCAACAAAAATGCTGGCAGAAGTGAAACTTCATAAGAAAAAAAAGTTTTGAGAACTTTATTTAAGGGCAAAGCCAGTAAACTTAAAAAATAATGTTTTTATCAGATTTGACAGGAGATTCTATAAATGTAGTTTTTATTATCCTGATGGCTATTGAAATTAAAGGTAATTCAGAAAAGTCTTTCAAATAACTGACCAACTGAACAATTCTCTGCTGCAGAGTGGTGAGACTGGTTTTGAGAAGGAGTTTGGTATAGACACCTAGCCTACCAGCATCACTTGGTGCTATGACTGAGTGACTGGCTGATGTAGCTTATGTCTTGAGGAGAATGGCCTAACTGCTTTGAGCTGATAGGAAGGCAACAGTTACCCAAATAACTACTCACTACAAGCACACTATGCAGAAGAGCTTCCCTCTTCAGTTGAGTTCAGTTTTATTCATAAAGCGCCAGTTCACCTTAGCGTGTAAAACACCAGTATTAGAGAGAAAACCCCAACAATCAGACAATCCCAAGCAAGCACTTGGCAATGGTGGGAAGGAAGAACTCTCTTAACAGGAAGAGACCTCCGACAGAACCAGGCTCAGGGAGGGGCAGCCATCTGCTTCGACCAATTGGGGGAGAAGGGAAACACACAACACACTGAATCTTGAGGCAGACGAACTTGGAGCAGCAGAAGACCACATTGGGCGCCTGCTATGAACAGGAAATTAAGGGTACAATTCAAAAGGGCTAACCAAATTTGGACAATAGAAGATTAGTCTGGTGTAATGTATGGATGATATTTTCTTGGCACATTTTGGGCCCCTTAGTACCAACTGAGCATAATTTAAATGCCTCCACCCACCTGACTATTGTTGCTGACCATAGCCATCCCTTTATGTCCACAATGTACCCATCATTTGATGGCTGCTTCTGGCAGGACAACATGACATGTCACAAAGCTCAAATCATCTGAAACTGGTTTCTTGACAGTGAGTTCACTGTATTCTACAGTCACCAGATCTCAATCCAATAGAGCACCTTGTGGATGTGGTGGAACAGTACATTTGCATTGTGGATGTGCAGCCAGCAAATCTGCAGCAAATACATGATACAGTACCATCATGTCAACATGGACCAAAATTTCTCAGGAATGTTTCCAGCACCTTGTTGAATCTCTGCAGTGAAGAATGAAGGAGTTTCTGAAGCCAAAAGTGGGCCCAACCCAGTACTAGTACCAAGGGGTTCTGAGCAAGCTGAGAATGAGATCTCTGTGAAGTCTCACTGCTGAAATGGTGAGTCGCAGCACTGAGCTGCTTTGATGAAACAGCAGCATTTGACACCTTAAAATTAAGGTGGCTGGTTGAGTTTGAGCATAGATGCATTTCTATATCTACTGTTCTGCCATTCATGCAATTTTTTGGAAAAAAAAAAAGATCAATATTAAGAAGAGATTGCAAATTCAGGTTACACAAGGTAGCAAAGCTTAATCCGTTTAACTTTTGCTCTTAAAAAAGGACCCGACTCTCTCACAAACTCTGAGAATGACACTTTTGTTACAGCCCAGTACTTGAATGCTACATGAGGAAAAAAACAATGATAGATCATTTGTGGATCATTGGTGGAGTTGGTTGAGGAATTGCCCATTTAATCTGGTCAGCTTGGAATTTTCTGTTTACTTCAAATGCAATATATCTTATTCTAAAATTTTCCATGTCTTTTAAGCAACTTCCCCCAGGGGTTAATAAAGAATTCTAATTCTGATTAGTCTGAACACACAATTACAACTGAGAAGGGCTAAAGGAGATAGATGGTAAGCAGCACAGTGGTATGTTTTTCTGCTTATTAGTCCTACGTTACCACAGTTGCAATGCAGCACAGATATGTTGTGTAATGAAATGCAAAACTGAATTACTGCCACAATATCTGGCAGCTGAAAAAAGAGCAGAACTCACATTTTCTGTATAGAGATTTTATAGATACATCACTGGTTTCATTGCAAATGTGGGCATGTTATCAAAAGCCAGCTGGAGAATTAGTAAAGGCTAAATACATGAATTGTGGAAAAGGAATGTGGGGCCTTAAAGATTATTTTATGGGACTTCCTTCACATTGTGTAGCTGGGAGCAGATGGTTGTCTTTATTAAGTGATTTAGATCCCTGGTTGTTCGTGGAACTCTGGTTCAGAACTAGACTTCATAAAGAAGTAGACAGTAGCAAGCTTCTCTCGTTAATATAGCGGCTATGTATTTTTCAGGCTAAAATGAAAACAGTGACTGGCAGTTCTGATTAGCTGCAGTCGAGTTAGTTTCAGACTGTGTCTCAGAATGGCTTTATAATGTTTCCATCTGAGTCGTGTGAAAATGAGATTAACACAAAAGGGTTTTACATTTGCATTTAATGATTTCATACATGATAATAATATAACTTATCTAATGATATGCACTAACTCATGGCCTTGGCCTATAGCATTAAAAGCTAGATATAGACAGATGCTAAGTATTGCTCTCATTAGAGCTCCATAGACAGTGCTTCAGGATGTTGAGAAATACAGTATGGCATGAAGGACATTGTTACCATCCAGGGAGGAACAGTCCATCAAGAGTCTATTATACAGTCCGCTTTGAGTTTTTAGTAAGTGGTAATGTCAGAGTGCTTTGTGCTCTACTTGTCATTATCATGTCAGTGTAATAATCCAAAAAAGGATGGTGGAGTCTTTAAGTCTAAATCATCTCAAAGCCAAGTGTTATGAATCCGCATATTTGATTTGGCAAAGTTTTTACTCCGGATGCCCTTCCTGACGCAACCCTCACCATTTACCCGGGCTTGGGACAGGCACTAGGAGTACACTGGCTTGTGGGGCCCTGTGGCTGGTTTTGAAATGTAACTTAAATGATCATGTAGAATTAAATGTAATTGAATTGTTTCTTTTTGTTTCTGATTACAGTTAGGTCCATAAGTTTTGGGTCAGTGACACACCTCTTTATAATTTGACTTCTGTGCGCCACCACAGATGATTATAATCAAGATATAACCAGGGTCCAGACTTTAAGCTTTAATTGCAGAGGTTTGACAAAAGAATTGCATCAACTGGTCAGGAACCACAATGATTTTTATATGTAGCCCCCCATTTTCAGAGGCTCAAAAGTATCGGACAAATGAAAGTCAAGCAGTTTCATAGCCAGGGTATTCCAGGATGGATTAAGCAGATCTGAAGTTGATTCTGAGTGCTGAACTTGCATTTGGCAGCTCTTCACTCAAATTTTCAATATGATGGCCACTAGAGATGTTGATGAAATTGAAGGATGGAGGCCATTATTAGGCTGAAAAAAATCCCCCAAAAAAGCAAAACAAACAGAAAAAACTGTCAGAGAGATAGCAAAAACTTTAGGAGCAGACAAAACAACAATCTGGAATATCCTTAAACATAAACACTGGACTGGCCAGCTCCACAACACCAAAAAGGGATGGAAGACCATGTGAGACAACTAAAGTGGATGATCACTGAATTCTTTACTTGGTTAAGAAAAAACCCTTCAAAACATTGCCCAGTTCTGGGAAAAAAAAAATAAACAAAAAACTTTGGACAGAAAAGCATGGAGAAGGAAAGAAACATTTCGTGATCCAAAGCATACCACGCCATCTGTCAAACTCGGTGGAGATAATGTTATGGTATGTGCATGTATGGCTGCTGGCAGAATTGGGTCACTAGTGTTTATTGATGATGTGACTGCTGATAGAAGTAGCGGCATAAATTCTGAAATGTATACAGCTATAGTCTCTGCTCACATTCAGCCAAATGCCGGTGCTTCACAGCGCAAATGGATAATGACTCAAAGCATACTGCAAAAGAAATAGGATATTCTTCAATGGGCCAGTGAGTCACCTGATCTCCACCCAGCAGAGCAGCTTTTCAGTTACTGAAGACAAAACTGAAGGCAGAGACTCACAAACAAGCAGCAACTGGAGGTGAATGCAGTAAAGGCCTGGCAGAGCATCTCAAGGGAGGAAACACAGCATTTTGTGAGGTCCATGGCTTCTAGACTTCAGGTAGTCATTGACTGCAAAGGTATTGAAAACAATCTTTATATGTAAAAATTATGTTTGTTTGTCCCATCACTTTTAAGCTCCTGAAAATGGGACATTGTGTATAAAAATGTCTGCAATCCCTTAACAGTTAACGCAATACTCTTGTTAAACCCCTTGAATTAAAGCTAAACATCTGCATGTTTTGACTGTTTGATTTAAAATCCACTGTGGTGGTGCACAGAGCCAAAACTGTGTCATTATCCCAAAACTTATAGACCTGACTGCAGAAAGAGCTCCAGGTAGAAACAGTTTGGATATCCTCTGCCTACGGTGGTGGCCACGTTGGCTCCTTATGAGTCAGGTTGCCATCAGCCCGGAGCAAATCATCAGTGAGCATGAAGTGCCACACTAATCAGGAAACCTGTACATGTCAATTACCACTCATAGCTTAGGTGTACGAAGCAGACATTGTCACGGAGGGAAAGAAAATCAGACCACTGGCAAAAGTACAATGCAGTCATAACACCAGCTTTAACAAGAAACAAACATACCCCTATAATGTTTAAGTGAAGCAGGGAAAAAGTAGTTGAAACATGATTATACTATTTATTTGTTAAATATTTAGCCATTTTCATGCTGTGTTAAGGTTGGGTATTAGTAAAGCCAATTATCCAATAGGTGTCTGATGGCAGCTAATTGAAGGGTTTCCCATCTACGAACAGCAGGTTGTATTTACACTGTATGTGGGTGAAGATGCCATAATAGCTTACATAGGGTCATATTCAGCTGAAGACATAGATCAGTTCACTGTTTAGTATAGAATGTGTATGCAATACTCATACTTGCTTCACATTCACACCACGTTTGACAGACATCTGTCAGATGTGGCCAGCCAACGAGACACCGGTGGGAAATGGTAACCAGTAGAAATGATAAAACACCAGATAGGCAAAAACTCATATCAGAGATGAGAGTTTGCACACAAAATTGATTTTTTTCCCTCTGGAAAATTATAAGCTTAACAACATGAAACATTTTCCATCCAAAGCCATCAGTCTGATACTCTACGAGCTGTCACAGATTCCCAGAAGGAACCTCCAAATGCAGTCAAACACAGGGCCTAATAATCTTGAGCAACATTAATTATACAACCATTAACACACAGTAAAAGTGGGAGCTGTTCGGCTTTTTAAATGGATCGTTATTCCTACAGGTCCAGTGAAAATATCACCATGACTATGCCAAATCATGCACACTGTGGTAACAGGCTTTACTTAACATATTACATTTGCTATGCGTCATTTTGATCCATCGGCTACCACTGTAGAATACTGCATCTCCATCACAAACCCAAATTTGCCTGTTGCCAGTAGTTCAGCAACTTAAAACTTACTGTAGGAGCCTTCATACATAGAGAAGAAAAGCACAAATTAGACAAGAGTAGAAGAGATCTCGTGAAAGATTGCATGGTTAGCATTCAACCTCCAGTGTCAGACCTGGCCTCTCTGAGGCATCCCATTTCCAATTCCCCGCTCACCTGTCGTGTCCTGATGCAAAGAGATGGGGGGAGTACAACAGAGAATAAAAAGCGGAGAGGTTATCAAAAAAACTAAGAGGTGAGTAACATTCAGATAGACAGAAGGAGAATAACAAAAGGTAAGTCACAGAATCTCTGATCTGCCTTTGTTGGCGCTCTGTGTTAGAAGTTGGAATGTAGCGTCTGTCACTGCGACTGTCATAGCATCAGACTTAAAGCTTGCAATAGCCTTTCATCTCACTGTTCTTTTTGGCTTTTAATGGGTGATTTTTGTGGCATTTTGACTTTTTTTCATTAACACTTCGGTAAAAGAAAAGGTGAAGAAGAAAGAAAGGATCATGACAGCGTGGATATCAAAAGCCCACACACACGCACTTTGAAAGGTCATTACTTACAATGCTCAAATAAAAGCTCGCTGGATCGGAGTTATTTACTTTCACCTTTTGACGAGCAACTGACAACTTATCAAAGGAGAAAACATTTTGGAAATTGTACTTGTTTGCTTGCTTTCTGTTTGCAATGGAGATACAATCATGGAGATCTGAGGAGAAACAGTTTGTTTCAAGTGGGGAACACATGGGTATACCTTCACCTGGATTGTGAACAACTGTCAGTAAATTGCCCTCTAATCTGATTTAATCCTGATATTTTTTACCTCTTTTTTTTTTTTATTGTGTTAATGCTGAGGTGTATAGTCAGGAGTAAAAGATGGGTTCACAGTGGGGTTGGGATTACATCAGGAATCAGTTCTGAGCTCCTTCCGGTTTGCAATGGTCATGGACAGGTTGACAGATGAAGTCAGACAGGAGTCTCCATGGGGTATGATGTTCACAGATGACATTGTGATCTGTAGTGAAAGTAGGCAGGTGGAAGAGAGCTTGGAGAGGTGGAGGTATGCACTGGAGAGAAGAGGAATTAAAGTCAGTAGAAGCAAGACAGAGTACATGTGCATAAATGAAGCAACAGAAAGAACACAAGAGAGGTAAAGAAGAGAGTGAGTGGAGATGAGTGTCAGGGGTGCTTTGAGACAGAAGGATAGCAGTAAGAGTGAAAGGGAAGGTTTGTAAGACAGTAGTGAGACCTGCTATGATGTATGGTTTGGAGATAGATATGCTTACTCTCCTTCTCCAAGGGTCAATCCATGAAAATTCAGTGAGTTTATGACCACCTAGAAATCGGGAGCACCTTTAGTATATTAAATTTAGCATATTTATTGAGGTCATCAACACTTTTACTTTAACAATATTTTCCAAGTTAGGGATGAGTATGAGTTTGGTGCTTTTTAATTTGCCTTATTTATGTATCTCCCAGATGAAGGTCGAGAGAGATGGTTGTAACCTGTTTGCACTGTTCCCATCCACATTTGTTGCATCCACTTTTTTACTGTTATTACACTAAGTCATTACAGACTTCAAGAGGCTTCACCAAACTTGGTAGGGACAGTAATGTGCAAAAGTCTTGAGCACCCATTTCTTTTCATTTTGCTGGGAATGTAGGAGCAACAATTCATTGAAATATACATAAACATAATGGAAATATAGTAAATAATGTTTCTTGACACTCACCCTTTCATTGAGCCATCTCTGATGAGGCTTCAGCAAAACAGTAGACGATTCAACTAAAGGGCCAGATGCATCCCTCAGATCCTGCATCAGGCCTTTGTTGGATTTTTTTCCCTTCTTCTTAAGGACATGACTTTCAGATACTGTTCATCTACGGTAGATAGTTTTTTAAGGCCTGCCACTTCATCTTCTGTCCTCCACTTTTCCAGTTTCCTCAGATTTTTGAAAATGCAGTCAATATCCAAAGAAAAACTTTGAAACACCTTAAGAAAGTCTGGAGAACTATTGCTGAAGACCACTTTAAAAGATTAAAGAAAACCTGGCTTCTCTGAAGGTCCTTTGCACAATACTATACATACACCCAGAAGAGTAGTAGGTTGCTATTTAATCCTTTCATGCATGAATTATCTTCAGTCAAGAACTGCATTGTCTGATTTGCCACTATATTGTAGCAACAAAACACATGCATATTAAAGAAAATGGCTTTTGAAGAGTTGTCCACTGTAGTGACTGCCATGCATAAACAGGTTCATTTCATCTCCCTGGCCAAAATATGAATGTTACTTTTAGATCTTACAGGGAAAAAAGTGATAAAATGTGTTTAATTTTATGAGGTAAATATCACTTCAGTGTCTATTTCCTTTAATTTTTTCTCCCAGCTTTTAGTGCACTAAGAGTAATGTACAGTAATCATGAGGGGAAATCAGACCTTTTCAGTAAATCAATTTTTCTTCTCGAGTTCACCCGGAGCTGATCTGCATCATCCCACAAAGGGATTGGCCCTGGTCTGGCAGACATTATTGTCTTTCAGGGGCAAAAGGTGTCATGTCTTGTTTTTTCCAGCATTTTTGAGTCCTTGCAGCTTCTTAATTGGAGTATCCAGCCAAATTAAATATTATGGGCATGAAAATATATTTATTCTCTGTTGAAAAAAATCAGCCAAATCAATTCATCACCTACTTACACTCATGTAAATTGCACTTAAACAAAACAGCTTCTCTTCTAACTGCTAATTAAAGTTCACTTACACTTTAAAGCTTAAAACACATAAAATCAATGAGAAGCCTGAATATTATTACTCAGTTTTGTTCATCAAATTAAATTAAAGAAAATTTCGTTTGAAAGCTTTGCTTGTCTCAACTTCATGCTGTACATAATTTTTGGCAAACGTGTGTGATGTTAACTAAAGTCATGTGTTAAAGCTATAAAACTCCGGAATTGAATATTTTTAGTGCTAAATTGAACAATCAGAATATTTTAACCCTTATAATGTAATCCTTGCTGCCCAATGTTATTATACATAGTTTCAAATTGCACTTCTGTATAGTAGCCATTGTTTATATTTTGCCTGCGATCTGTCATGTTGGTCTTTAAAGAGATTTAGCATACTATATGTGTGGTTCTATTTTGTAACCTGGACTTCAGTAATCCTACGGTCTTCAGGTGTCCAGTAACATTAACATCCAAAACATGGAGATATTTCCTGTTACCACTTTTGCTACCACATCCCATTAAAGCACTATTAGCCAGCAGTGAGGAATGGAGAATTGTGTTCACTAAAGGAAAAAACAGAAGGACTGAAATTTTGATCAGCAGATGTTAGTGAAACACGCTACATATCTTGAGAAACATCTTCCAAAGCAGGATTATAAGTTACTTACTCATGTAATGGACCTATGTCGTTGCGCCATGCAGTTGTTTTCTAATATATTAATATACTCGATCTGTAATGACTGTTTATATAATCCTGGTCATGTCTGGGTCAAACCAACATAGAAATAAGACAGCCCTACAGTTTTTCTATGCATATAGAATAGAACCTGGTTAGCATTTTCCACCTGTCTTTCCCCTGGGACACACCGGGGGTGACTTCTTTTCATTCTGCTTGCGACCACTCTAGACAATGCTTGTGATTTCACCAGAAGGATCAAAGCATATTTCAAAGGCATCCCAGAAGCCACTCTGCTATTAAAAAAAAAAAAAAAATACGTGTCTGGTCTATTTTTGATGGAAGTCACATCAAGCTTTACATTGCAAATCAGGTAGGCAGGACTTCAGTTATATGAATGACATAGAGAATGTGGTCAGTTTTGAAGATAAAACACAATGAGCACACTTTTGAGAAATACAATTACAAAATGAAAAAAAAAAAAGATTTTCTTTTTAATTCTATAAATAAAATACTTAGGTCCTGGAATGCAAAAGGTATTCAGAAGGTGAAGGACCTTTATTCAGATGGAGTTCTGCTTACATTCGATCAATTATGTCAGAGGTACCAAATTTCGAAGAAGCATTTCTTCAAATATTTACAGTTAAGAAGTTATATTTCTTCAAAACGCAAACAGATAATGTGTATACCATCTTTATCTAAATTAGAGGCAATGACACTTGCTAACTTAGAAGGGAAGGGCCAGCTATCTAAATATTACAATATGTTAGTAGCACATAGCACAGAATCAACACTAGATAAGTTAGATGCCTGGAGAAGGGATATACAGGAAAATATTGATGAGTCGGATTGGAGGGATGCTTGTTTAAAAGCACAAAAACAAACAATAAACACAAGATTTCAATTACTTCAATATAAGTGGTTGATGAGAATGTATATAACACCTGCCAAGCTCCATCGTATGTC